>JAYMTP010001154.1:0-26003 GCA_036897365.1 Geranium brycei | reverse complement strand
ATTTACTTTAAATTTTTATGAAATAATTATTAATAACAATAATAATTATTAAATAATAAAAATTAATTAATTTTTTGTTAATAAGTATTAATAATAAAAATTATTGATTATTAATAAGTATTATAATTTGATGAATTATGAATAATTTGGTGAACAATGTCAAACATTTGAAATTTGATAGACAATCAAGGGCATTTTGATCTTTTTACACTCAAAATTATCTGAAACATAACCATTTTGTCTAACTTGACACTAAACCAAAACTAACTGAAACATAACCATTTTGTATAACTTGACACTAAACCAAAACTAACTAACCTTAAAACAACGTTTTTAATTTAACTGTATCCGGCTGCAAAACGTATAAAACTAATTGTACCTTTGTGATATTTACATGTAAGTCTCAAATAAAAAATGATTTCAGATTTATATTAATAGTGTCAGAAATCCAGCCCACCTAAAAGTTCAAGCTAATAGATATCTTTAATCTTTAATTGATAGTAATTTATGATGTGATTTTTAAAAGTACACATGATATTAGTTATTTAAAGTTGAATTATAACATATCGATCCTCATATAAATATTATTATATAAAATACGACGAGACGTTGATAAATAAGATCTAGAAACAAGTTTTTTCAGCCGAATATAACCGAGTCGAATATTCACCATTAACATAATTTAAACACCTTAAAGATAATCAAGGAAGATTATTATTAGAAAATTAAGATATGTAATTAGGATATAGGCAAAGTTTGAAGTCAAAACTTTAGAAGAAAAAATGGAAGCATGATTGTGCAAAAATTGTGTAGGCAAATTCAAACCAAAACTCTTCTATTGCTTTCTACTTTCAAATTTGACTCTCAAATCAAAGAACAATTTGTCGTCTTTATTTTGGACATTTCAAAGTCATTCAATTTGAGTCTTTGACTGAAAAGTTGGCTAGCTTTGACACCCAAAAAATCTTCATTTTAAAGATAAATATTAATGATATTTCTTTTGTTCGTTTCTAGTTCATCCATAAAACTTAATTTATCATTGATATTTAATTATATAATGAGAAATTATACATATAAAAAATAACATAACTTTTCGTGTTTTATAGTTTTCAGCCACTTTAAATAAAAAGTTTGTCCATTCACCTTAAACAATTTATGCGATGCAAATTTATACAGAATATTCAAATTGTCCCTATAAATATGTAAACAAAAATATTTTGAAGTTAAATAAAATTTAACCTTTTATTAATTTTCAAAAATAAAATTTTAACAATTGTGAACGGGCCGTTTTTACTTATTTAATGGTGGTAAGTTGCAAAACACGAAAATTAAGGATGATTTTAGGGTGATCATGTCGGTTAACTACAATCAACCCAATATTCAGAAACTAATCCGTATTTGGCGGTTCTTGCATAGTGAAAATCATGACCGCATCCGCAGTTACCATAATTGCCGATTATAATTCGTTCGATTTTTAGGCCGGTTTGTGGTTTTCACCGCACCAACCGTGAGCAGTGTGCTTTTCATGTGGACCCTTTTTGGGACCACTTTCAAGCCCAAATAGACCAAACCCGAATGGTTCTGTTACAGTTTTCTGAGCAAAAACATTAAAAATGTTGAAACGTGATTTTTAAATTCATTTTATTGGCCAAAAAATCATTCAGGAGTGATCAAAAGGACTAAGAGCTCTCAAAATTGGTCACAACCTAATGATGAAAAAAATGCTCTAACCTAAATCATTGTTCACAATAGAGAGGTAAAGTTCGATATTAAATTAAAAAAAATGAAATTGAGAAAAGAAAGGGAAGTAGAGTAGGAAAAGTTGGGATTGAAGTCATGAGCCGCGAAGGTAAGACGAAGTCACATGCGGTTCCGGTTTTACGGTTAACTGACGGTTCTTACATTAGTAAACCTCAACCAAACCGAATTATACCGATTTTCTTCAAATTAAAACCTCAACCACACCAATTATCCACGGTTCATCAACCACGGTGCACGGTTTAGTCGATTTTACGGTCGGTGTAATTTTTCGGTTAATTATGAGGAACCCTAGATGATTTGTTACATTTTATATTTTTTTATATTAAAGGTTACATACTATTATATTATCACGAGAAAGTATAGAGAATTTGTTAGGATAAAATATAAGAAATATTTATTTTATTTTAACAATACATTAAAAATCTCTGAGCTAGTTTGATTAATTTTTTATTAGCTCTCGATTAATTTTTTTAAAATAATTTATAATTAATTTTTTAATTTAATTTATTGTTCTATTAGTCTTTAGAATTCTCTCTCCTACTATTAATCGAGCATACAAACTTCGGACACTAAGTCAATATTTTTAAATGTTTTTTCTAGAAAACCTCGATCGGGGACTAGTGGCCAAGAACATGAGTGTAAAGAGAAGGGATAAAAGTTGTTGGATTGTCCCTTCACTATGTAACCAAACAAAACTTAGGAAAAAAAACAGACAAATAAGGTTGTTGGCTTGTCTCTTTGTCATGGATGCTAAATGTAATTAGGATAAGGATACGAATATTTACTTGTAGTTTACAGAACAATCAATTTTATCACTAGGTGTGTTTATTTTGGGTCTGAAACTGAATTCAAACCGATAACCAGATCAATTCAAAAGTGAAAATTGATAACCGTTTATATTTTGGTTTTAATTTTTAGAGTTTTATTGAATTGCGGTTTAGATTTAATTTTTATAAACCAGAATTGCGAGTAATCAAAAAAGAACCAAACTATTATTGGGTTTTATATTTTTAGTGTTTGCAAACTTTAAGTTTTGATTGAGTTGTATAATTAATTATTTTGAATGTATAATTATAAATGTACTTTATAATTTTATATTGCATTGTATGAAATAAAATTGTTTAATAGATCGGTAAATAACTTTTCTAAGCCTGATTCGGCCCATAAGTGTGGCCTAAAATGAAGACTCGGGTCCAAATAATTTAGTTCGATTATAACCGCAAAACCGCCACGAGCCATGTTATGTTATAACCGACTAGTCAAGTGCCTCAGAATTTGAAATATATGTATCAGTTCGTTCCAATTCTAAAACCAACCGAAAATCAGAAATAGGCTAACAATCAATTTGAAGGATCGAAAAAAGAAAAGAGAAAAAAGTGCATAGGTACAAACATACATTTTCATATCTTTATCAATTATCATAATATATTTGGACTCAAATCTTGCTTTTCGAAAAATAAAATAAAATTTCCAGATCCCACAAAGAAGGTACGAGCCTCTTGTTCTAAACAACTCTTTTTTATTACACACGCGATTTAAAATACGGTAACAATCAATTTTAAGGATCGAGAAAAAAAACAAGACTACATATACACAGACATCTATCTTCGGATCCGACAAAGAAGATATGAATCTCGTGTACTAAACAACTCTTTTTAATTACCTATGAAACTCAAAATATGCTAAAAATCAATTTTCAGTATCTTTATTCTAAGGACAGAAATTTTTAAACAATATTGCATACACACATACATTTCTAGACCCCGCAAAGAAGATAAAGAGTCTCGTATACCGAACAATCCTTTTTATTACACATGAAACTAAATAATATATATACGTACTAACAATCAATTTTTAAGATAAAAAAGTACAATACAAGATATAAGAGTCTCGTGTATTGAACAACACTTTACATTACACACGAAACTTTTTACCATTAACAAAGTACACAACACCATCTTGCAAAAGTGTGATAGGATACAACATGTTTTTGTTATTTTCCCTTTATTATATACGAAACTTGAATATACTAACAGTAGAATTTTAAGGATCGAAAAGAGTCAGAAAACACGACTGCGTACATAGAAACATCCATCTCCGGATCCCACAAAGATAAGAGTCTCGTGCACTGACCGACCCTTCATTACACGCGAAACTTGGAATATGCTAACAAATGATTGGTTTAACGGGCAAACAATGTGATTGCCGGGCGATCACTGAACGCCTCAGTTACGAACAGAACTCGGGTTCTTGAGCCTTTCGTTCTTCGCACACTCTTCCTGTGAAAGTCGAAGCAAAGCGGTCGTGTTATGGGAAACAATAGCTCTCAAGAAACTAGACTATATATTGCACTGTACCTGAAAAGCTTTTAAGAGGGAATAGGAACGCCTTTGGTCTCGTGTTGCAGAGGCGTGTTTCTCCTTCATGGCCTTGCAGTCCTTCTGCTCGTCTTGAAGCCTAAGCTCAACCTTGCCGAGCTTCTGTTAAATAAATGCAGCGTTTAAATAAACGATCAAAATTCACAAAGAGAACGCAGCAATCTTGATGTATCTTGATCGTTTTTTTTTTGTTTGTATTATCCGACTTTTGCAGGAAATTTCTGCATCTTCAAGGATTGCAAAAGCAAAACCTTGTCGGGGAACATACATTTTTTTACACTGTTAACATTGCCATTAAAAAGATGAAAATACCCTTCAAGCTAACTTTTATAAATAAATACATCAAACATCACAAAAATATGTTTTTAGATTTAATTACAAATACTAGAAAGAATTGCACGTAAAATTAAAAACATATTCCATGGGAAATTTTGCTATTTTTAAATTTTGACAAGCAGTGCAAGAACTTAGATATGATAGTTCACATCAAGATTTTGTGATTAATGAAAGGGAAACTTGCAAAAACTCTCAGTTAACTATTTCATTTTTGTACAAAGTCTCCGTAAACTATGTTTATTGCAAAAACTCTCCATCCACCTTGTATTTTTTTTGCACCGTATAATTCCGTTAAAATGGACAAAAATCTTGAAATATTTTCATAATACCAAAAATACCATCATCAATTAGCAAAAACTCTCCACATATATTATTGTACTTTTGCGGAGAGTCTAGGTATACAATGCATTTTTTTTCACAAAACTCACTCTTCTCTTTGCAATTGTATATACTTAGTGATGAGGGTATTTTCGGAATTATGAAAATATTCCAAGATTTCCGTCTATTTTAACGGAATTATACTAAAGGTGCAAAATATATAAGGTGGACAAGGAGTTTTTGCAATAAACACATAAATGGAGACTTTTTGCAAAAGTAAAATAGTTAACGAAGAGTTTTTGCAATTTTCCCTTCATGAAATATGCGGAAACTCATTTCAAAAGTAGGATAGTAGACAGGGAGTTTTTGCAATTATCACTTTCTTTTACGTTCTCAAGAGTGTATAAACTATAAAGTGATTGAGCACCTGTTGACTGCTTTTTACAATTCCCTCCATGGAATCGATGAGTTTCATGCGACCCGCGGTGGTAGTGATAGCATCTTGAAACTACACAAAATATAACAAACACGATTAATTTAGAAATGGTGAGTCGTATTTTGTTGAAGAGGGGAGTAAGATTCTCGGGCTTTACAATTTGGTGCAAAATACTTTGTTAACGCTTCAATCAACAGACGATCCAAATGAGTTTCGCTAAAGAATTGAAACCCGACGCCCCAACAATGTTTGGGACCTGCCCTAAGATTCTCGCATTGCAAAGTTTGGTTCCTCATATTTTGTTAAGGCTTCACTCGAACGAAGATCTATGGCTGCCCAAAAATAACTGAACCGAACTCCATCGGTTCAGTTACCGGTTTACAAAATGGGAACCGATAAAAAATCAAACCGAACCGAACCGAACCAAAAATCGATCGATTTGGACACATGGCTCATTTTAAGTCATCGATCTTTATTAATTGGGCCCTAAAAATATTGGTCCAACAATAAATAAGCCAAATAATAAGTCCAGACCGGCCAAACATGTAATAATTTCATCAAAATCGGTTTAAAAAATCCAACAAAAAATCAGTAAGTCAAATAATAAATCAAAACGGTCTAAAATATGAGAATTTCATGAAATTCGGTTCATAAAAAACCGAACCAAATTCCATTTGTTCGATTTTCATTTTCTTAAAACCAAATTGATCAGTTCGGTTCAAAACCAAACCGTGAACAGCCCTACGAGCCCTACGAAGATTCATATGAGTTTTGCCAAAATTTCATGAACCCGAACCTAACAATGTTTGGGACATGCATGCCTAAGATTCTCGGGTTTTACAGTTTGGTGCTTCATACTTTGTTAATGCTTCACTCGACAGCAAATTTATATGATTTTTGCCAAAGATTGATGAATCCGAGCCTAACAATGTATGGGACACTCCTGGGTTATTGGTTCCCTTATCTTAGCATGAATACCGTCTACTAGTACAAAAAACAAGCAGATTGACATATTTTGAATTTTCCTCGAGTAGTCATGAAACACACACAACGAATGACATAGATCTTTAGCATAATTAAGGACTGATCAACATTTCCTACTAGAATTCGTGAACTGAAGTAGGTACGATAAATTTGAAGCAAATACACCTGTGAGCCTATTGAATTGAGTAGGGAAATTTCCTTTAGCATTAATTCTTTGATCTCCAAAAGAGCATTATAAGTGGCGTAGTATTTCCGAGTTTGTCGAAGTTTGTCCTGAGAATACAAAATTAACGAGTAGAGACATTTGCCATCATCAGATCTAAAATATAGAAAAAATGAACATAGATATGAACATAAACAAAGTCTAGTAGACTGGGTAATGACTAATTAAAGGATTCAATAACCTGAATATGACTATACAGTTCTGAAAACCGGCGTTCATACCTATACAGACAGGTTAAAATATTAAATAAATACACGTAGCAGGAAAAACAGAACGTCATGAGGTACATGGAAGAAAAAATATCAGAAACTGTGCACCATAAGATGATTTCCTCAAATCTCCTTCAAGCAAACAAAATTTGGTAGTAAAAAATTGTTAGCATGGGAGAAAATTGAGTAGACGTTATGATCCCTGACAATTGATTATGCTGAAAATTAAAATAGGCACATGATACTATAATAGTAGAATGATAAACAACATACTGAACAAGCTCGGATTGGGATGGCACTTCATCGAGCTGACGCTTTATTGATAGTGTAGCCCGAAGTTTAGCAGAAAGTTCCTACATAGAGCATAGGCCATGTTAGTACCGACCAACTACAGAGTAGTTCCTGTATTCATTTCGGAACTTTATATAAGGGTAATGATGAAATCTTACTCTCTTTGCTGAATTTAGTTTCTCGAGTGATGCACTTAGAGAATTATCTAAGCTATCTGTAAGAGTCTTGCTGTCACAGCTGTTTGCTAGCTTCTCCTCCAGTTCCTTAACCTCGTCTTGCAGTTCAACACGTTTTGCACTCGAATGAGACTGAAAATCAGATTCTTTCTCTTCCAGACTCTGCACGAAACTTCCAAAATGATCGTCAATCACGTAGAGCATACAAAGACTAGGCAATATTATGCAAAATGCAGACCCATTCGAAACAAATAATGAATATCACAAAAAAGCACTCCTTCCAATCCAAAATAAGTGTCTTATTTTACTTTTTACCAACTTTCTAGAAAACGCTAGGCACTAGTTGGGTGGATAGGGTTTTGGGGGACTAATCGGACTAGCCGGGGGGTTTAGAACACTGCTTTTTACGAACATTAAGTACTAGTGATTAAGTGTCCCCTTTGCTCCCACTTGATATATACTAGAGAAAATTGCATAAAGGTGCCCTATTATATGACACTTTTGCAAAAGGGTGCTGTGTTGTTTGTTGATGGCAAAAAGGCGTTGTGTAGTTTGCATTTTTTTTGCAAAATGTGTGTATTTTTATAAAAATGACGAAACTGCCCTGAAATTAAGAATTAAGACTTTTATAACATGATTTTAACTTCAAATAGTATAATTACAAAATTAAATTACAAATTTTGATCATATAAATTTTAGTTAAAAGATAAAAATTAGAAAAACTCTTAAAATATTTATGTTTAAAAAAATAATTTTATTTTCAGGGGTAATTTCATCATTTTTATAAAAATATACGCATTTTGCAAAAAAAAATGCAAACAACACAGTTCAATTTTGCCATTAACAAACAACACGACACCCTTTTGCAAAAGTGTCATGTAATAGGGCACCTTTTTGCAATTTTCGCTGAATACTAACTCAAAAAATTAAATGATATCGTTGGTACTCCATGCATAATCATTTCCGTAAAAGGAAGTGGGCGTGTATTAGGGAACATCCAACTTAAGAAAGCACGGCATTTATTATGGTATGGATGGAGTAATAATATGGGACATACTAACATTCCCGATCCTATAACAGCAAAGATTCTCTAACTATAACATCAGAGAAGATAAAAACAGACCTTCAACAATTGCATGGAAGATATCAGTCTCTCCGCGGCGACATGAAAGACCTCCTTACTGATTCTATCGTGTATGCTTTGCAATTCATCGAGTAGATTGAGCTTCTTTTTATTCTGAAGTAAAACACAATCGAAAACACGAGGAAGTTAATAATGAATTAAAGCAAACAAATTAATCAACTTTAAAATATGTCTTTGCCGTTTCAGTAAAATGGGCACCCACCCTTTTTCTTGAAAACCACGGATTTGAAATATATCCGTCAAACAAAAAGTAATAACTGCTGTATAGGAATATGTTTCAATAAAAGAGAAAATTTTGCTAGCCTGTTCATCCAGATTGGAATTTAAAATCCTTATCGAAGTTTTGGCATGGTTCAGATCCTCCTCAAGTTCTTGAGTATGGTCCTCGTCATCATCAAGTTGCTCAACATAGATTTCCTACGTTTCCAATATGCAAGTTATCATGACTAATTTCTTTCTGATCGAACCAGAACATCACAATTGTATATACGAAGGTTGTTTATGGTATAAACGGAAGTTACACAAAACATAAATTATATATCGGCTCAAGTATTTAAATGGGTTCTAACAATAACTCGTACCTTATTGGAGCTATCTTCTTGCATCTTCTGACCAGAGAACACAACTACAAGCCACTGCACAACACAGAAAACACCTCAAACGGGGAAGCTCGAAGAGGGCCTATCCATACATGCATTCTTATCGTTTTGAATGCTTCACCATCGTTCTTTCCGATCTCATTACATTGCAAACTATAAACACAGCAAACAAAAAAGGAGCCAAAACCCAGACAATGCTATAATATGCCAAGTAAGAGAGTGAAGAATTGGATCCATTATCAGATTATCACTCTATAAACTCATCACACTAGCACTGTCAGTTTTGAATCAAATATACTGTTTTGAAAAATCACAAATCACAAATTTATGACAAAAAAAATCAAACCTTGAAATTGAAATACCAATCAGTATGAACATATACACAAACAAAACTATGAATAGTCAAAAACCCAAACAAACAGAGCTTGGGAGCTCCAATGAGTACATTATGCTACAAATTCAGGATGTACCAAATAATTATACAAAAAATTGAGAACCCAGAAGAAATTGAAGCTCCAATTGGAACAAACTCGATCTGGGTATGGTTGAATTCAACTGAAACTGCATAAACTTGCTGATTAGACACCGTCCGGAGCCAGTTATGATACAGACCAAATCGACCGAATCTGATCTACAGAGAGGTAAATGGGAAAAACCAAACCTTTCTTGAAAGAGAGACTTGTGCGTCAGTGGGTGTTTTCCGGGAAGAAGATGAGCGATCCGGAGGTTGAGCTCCGGTGATCGGTTGTTGCCGACGGCGAGAGTCGAGGGACGATGAAACTATAGGTAGTATCGGCCAAGAGGAGAGTCTACTAAGATAGGCTTTGCAAAAATGTTACTCAATATGAAAAATATAATAAAATTACCTTCCCGGAGCCGAGCTCTTCACGAGCTGTTTGAGCTTGTTTAGTTAAATATTCACTTTAAACTCATTTTAATGAAATTTGAGTCGAATTTGAACTCAAGATTGGACTCGTTTAATAAATCAACCGAGCTCGAGACTCATATTCTAAGGCTCGATAAGCGCACGAGTCAGCTCGTTTATTATTTAATTAATTATATTTTAATTAATATACTTTAAAAATAATTGTAATATTTATAATGAAATTAAACGAATCAAATCGAGTCGAGTCGATCTCGAGGTGGCTCGTTTAATATTTAATGAATCATATATATTTTAATTTATTTATTTAATGAACGTTTGTATTCAAAATTAAGCGAACCGAATCAAGCCGAGATGAGCTCGAGCTTGTTTATTTTTTTCGAGCCGAACTCGAGCTTAATTGCATAAACTTGTTCGAGCTCGAGTCAAACACTTTGTTCACGAACCAAAGCCGTGCCAAAATGAGGCTCGATTTGACTTGTTTACACCACTAATCCTATTGTTACAAAATCGGATCGGATCGAACCGGACGTGACCCTCCGGTTTTTCAATTATTAGAACCTTACCCAAGATCGTTACATGAAGAAACGTTTCTGGTTCTACTGGTTGGAATCAATTGATTTTTAATTTTAAGTTCAATTTATAGGTCGAGTTAGACGAATTTAAGTCTAATTTATAGCTAATAATATTAAATTTGCAATTAAAAAACATACTAACGAAAACCAAATCTTAAGATTTAATTACTACAAATGAATTGAAATATATAAGTTGTGAATAAAATAAGTGTGGGTGGACGAGAGGTGGACGCATGGTGACACGAATTCTTTCGATTTTTACCAATTAACCAGCGGTTATGAGTTTTGAGAAATAGAACTGAACCGAAATTGAATGACTATTAAATTCATAACTAAAACTGAATCATTAATCACGATTTCAGATTTTTGGTTTCGGATCCGATTTGGTTCCCGATTCGGAACCAATTCTTGGTTTGAAATGCCCATTTAGAGTTGTTCGTGATTCGGTTTTGAGTCGGTACGGTTTAGTTTTGAATATATCGAGCTTTGGTTAGATTCAATTCAGTTTTTTATGAACTGAAATTCACGAAATTCTCACATTTTAGACCGTTTTAATTTATTATTTAACTTACCAGATTTTGGTTGGATTTTCTTTAAACTGATTTTTATGGTTTTGCTGTATCGGACTTGACTTATTATTCTACTTATTTTTCCTTGGGTTAATATTTGTATGCCTAATTAATAAAGACCGTTACTTATGAGCAACGCGTTCATATCTATCAATATTTTTTCTATTCAATTTGTATCGACTATCATTTTAAATTTAAAAGCCAAAACTAATCTAATAGAGTTTTGGTTCAATTTTAAATATTAGGTTATTTTTTAGGATGGTCAAGTTGATGACTTAGATCGATTAAGTTCAGTGATTTTTAGGCAATCCTATACCTACCTCTAGTTTTTTTTGCTATCTACAGTCTACACTAACAAAAAATATTTTTAAGGTGAGAAATATTAAATTACTGGATAATTCATGTCAATTTATTTTTCTCACCAAAATTAATAAATACTAATTTAAGATATTAGACAGAGGAAAATAAAAACATTACTAATTTTGGGAAAGTGTATGCTTTATCTTAATATAAAAATAAAATAAAAAATCACTATAAGTAATTTATTTATTGCATTTGCTAAAATTAGTCTCTCTCTTTCCTTCTAATTCCTCTTTTTTCAGATTCTTCTCTCTGCAGTGTTCTCTCTCAACACTGTATCTTCTTCTCCGTGTTCGAATCGTGCTTCGAACGATTTTGGAACACTGTTTCGCGAAGCAGCTGGAGCTTTTCGAGCTTCTGGAGTCGCCGAGCCTTCGCTCAGAGTCCAATTCCATGAGCCGACGACATTGACCTCAGCTGATTTCGAGTCCTGAGGTCTAGGATTCGGCAAATATGTCTCAGACCAACTGGGAAGCTGATAAAATGTGAGCTGTTTCTCTTCGGTTTATCTTCGTTTTTGACTCGATTTCTCATCTGGGGTTCTGGGTTTTTTCGATTTTAGCTTCAATTTCGAGATCTTTGTGTTCAATCTGGTGGGTTCTGCTGGTTTTTGTTTGATTTGTGTTATGGGTAGTCTCGTTGATTCATGTTTTTGGTCTCTGCTGCTCTCTGGTTTGCTTGTAGAATCGATTGCGTATGTTTGGTGTATTGGGTGTTTTAGGGTTTTGCCTTTTCTGGGTCCTGCTGTTTGGTTGATCAGAAAGTTGCCTTTTTGGGTGTTTTTTTCTAGGTTGTGTAGGTTTGTATTTTTCGCAGTTGGGTTTCTGAAATTTATGTGCTTTAATCATATTGTGTCAAATTTTAGTTTTCTGCTACTGTGGTGCAGAAAGGTAACATGTTTCATGTGTTTAATTTGGAGTAGCTTTGTTTTTTGGAATGTCTCTTGTTTTTGGTGTTTTTTTTCCAATTGTATGTGTGTTATAGTGTGGAAGTCAGAAATATGGTCCCTGTCTGTTCAAAACAATCATTAATCCGAAGGCTGTTGTGTGTCTATGAGATAGTTAATTTTTAGGGTTTTTAATTTAGATACGTTATTTTATTCGTGAAACCTGTTACTGTTTGTAGACATTAAATGTGCTCATTTTTTGTGTGCTTTAACATCATTGCTTGTTGATGTGTGCTTCTGGATAACATGCTAGATGTCTACATTCATGATTATCTTGTGAAGAGAGATTTGAAAGCATGTATCTATGATGTATTTAACTTTTAGGGTTTTATTTTAGATATTTTATTTGCTTCGTAGACAATCAATATGTTAATTTTTTTGTGCTGCAACATCATTGTTTGTTGATGCATGCTTCTGGATAACAGGTTAGATGTCTACATTCATGATTATCTTGTAAAGAGAGATCTGAAAGCATCTGCTCAGGCTTTTCAAGCTGAAGGGAAAGTATCATCGGACCCTGTTGGTAAGAACAGTATTGAGTTTTCAAAACCCATCTCAGTTATGCTTTTAATTATCTCCTCAGTCCTCACACAATAAATTTTTGATTGGATTTGCAATCTTGAACTCGGGTTTCCAGCTATCGACGCTCCTGGTGGTTTTCTCTTTGAATGGTGGTCAGTTTTCTGGGATATTTTTATTGCTAGGACTAACGAGAAGCACTCAGAAGTTGCTGCATCTTACATAGAGGTGGGTTTGACATTCTTTTTCTAGCTGCATTTTGGTCACTCGAGTAATTTATTCTCACTACATATGGTTAGTTTGGGATTGATTGTGGAACGTTGTTACTAATATAAAGTTATAGTTTCTTGTTAGAGCTTACGAAAAAACATTAAATACGTGAGGAAAATAACTTTTCACTTTCTTCTGGAGCCTTATCCTTATCACTATTTTGGCTGGTATAATTTATGCTTGTTTGGTATTTAAAAAAATAATACAATATGTAGTATTCTTGGACTTTTTCTGCTGCTATGCATATAACACTCATAAACATGGCGATCAAGTGTACTTAAAAATCTAAAAGGCAGATATCATTCTGTAATCAACCATCCAATCTTGTTAATGCAATTATTTCCAGTACATCTAGTATGAACTATGAAGCAACAAGAAATGATCATATACTGTATTATTCACCTGAAAGCAATGATTTACTCAAGTCATTAAATAATAAATATCACTAAACTTTTCCAAGTATTTATTCAATTACATACAGACATACCATTACTGATGATCCGTGGTATTAGAAAAAGTTCAGATCTCTTACCAGGCCTTGGATTAAGAACTCCCCTGTGACAGCCGAATGGAGTTCTTAGATACCTGTTCAAATCTTGAACTACTTTAAGCTGTCGTTGTTTGGCTAAGTCAAGCTTGTGATTGTGGCCATCCTAAATAAATCATGTTATTTTCATTCAAATTATCTAAATTGTTGCGAATCCTTGTATTTCCTAATGTTAATTGAGCTTGAAAGATATATCTGGTTTGATGTAGCTTCGGTAAGTTATGTGCTTGAAGCTCCAATCTTGTGCCGACTGTTTGTGGAAGTTATTATCTTTAAAATAAGTTAATGATCATAAATCGAATGTTGAAAGTGCAGACACAGATGATTAAAGCTAGGGAGCAACAACAACAACAACAACAGCCACAACAATCACAGCATCAACAGCAGCAGCAATTGCAGATGCAGCAGCTTTTGTTGCAGAGGCACGCTCAACAGCAACAACAGCAGCAGCAGCAACAACAACAACAGCCACAACAACAGCAGCAACAGCAACAGCAACAACAACAGACACAACAGCAACAGCAGCGAAGAGACGGAGCTCACCTCCTAAATGGCTCGGCAAATGGGCTTGTTGGGAATGACCCTCTCACCCGACAGAACCCTGGAACTGCAAATGCCCTGGCGACAAAGATGTACGAGGAAAGGTTAAAATTACCACTTCAGCGAGATTCTATGGACGATGGAGCTATGAAGGTAGGTAGATTATTACTGCTTTACAATAGCTTTATCTATTTTCAGTTTCTAATAGTTGGGGAACTTCCAGCAAAGATTTGGTGAAAACATGGGTCAGCTATTGGATCCGAATCATTCCTCAATATTGAAGTCGGCTGCAGCAACTGGACAGCCTTCAGGGTACTTTTTCTATAGTAACTTCTACTTGATCTATGCACTTGAGAGTAGTTTATGCAAAATAAGATAGATCAAATTGTTTTGTTGTATAGCATTTGAAGCTGAGCTTATATCTCATCTAATTTGTGGTTTTAAATAATCATCAATGAAATCAATTAATCTTGGTTCACTCCAAATTATGCAGAACTGTATGGATCAACTGATCAAGTTACACCCGTATTTGTTAATCAACCTATATAAGCTTTTAATTTCTAATATTGGCCTAATTACTTTCAGCCAAGTATTACATGGTGCAGCTGGTGAGATGTCCCCGCAAGTTCAAACTAGAAATCAGCAACTACCAGGGTCCACCCAGGTATGGTAACTTCTTTGAAGTGATCATGTTTCGTCCTTTTTATAGTTCTGACTTAATATTGGAATCAGGACATAAAGACTGAGATGAATCCGGTGTTAACTCCCAGAGGGGGAGGCCCTGAAGGATCATTGCTAGGAATTCCTGGTAATTTGTGCTCTAATTTCTTATTTTATTCTACATTTCCGATTGAGTCGTGCCAAGTCTTTTCAGATCCCACTAGGGCTGACCTGGTTGGTCAAGATGATCACTACATCACAAGAGATACAAAGTTTGAATCCTAGCGGGTCACCTGCTTGGGAGCAGGTGTGAGGTTGGAGTATTTACGGCATCATTTCATTCTTTCAAAATCCCATTCTTGTTGGCTCAAGCCTTTGAAGAGCTTGAATGCCGATAAAAAAATACTTTTCAGATACCTTTATCCTGAAGATAAGTACGATAAGGAAACTTAAATATTTTGAGGAAACTGGTTTTTCGTGTTATTGCATCTTTTTATCCACTAAGCTACAGTGAATAATTCTGAGAATCAAGTTTGTAGAATCATGGATTATTCAGTTGGTTAATATTTGCATGAACAAGTTCCTAGCTGAAAAAAGTCATGTTATTGTAGGATCAAATCAAGGTGGTAACAATTTGACATTAAAAGGATGGCCACTTACAGTAAGTTATTCATTTTATTTGCTGTTTTTAAATATTTTGTTTAAATGTTTAATGGTCGCCGTGAAGTTTTTATTCTCCTATCATTTTTTATATAGGGTTTGGACCACCAGCTTCGCTCTGGCCTTCTTCAACAGCAAAAACCTTTTATACAGGCACCACAACCCTTTCATCAACTTCAGATGTTGACACCACAACACCAGCAGCAGTTGATGCTTGCACAACAAAATCTAACGTCGCCATCTGCTAGTGAGGAAAGCAGAAGACTCAGAATGCTTCTCAATAATCGGAATATGGGCATGGGGAAAAATGACCTTGGAAATTCAGTTGGCGATGTAGTTCCCAATATTGGATCACCTCTACCTGGTTTGCCTCGTGGAGATACAGACATGCTAATTAAGGTACTTTTCCATGTTATTTTGTTACACTGTATGTTCATTACAGCTCCCTGGTTTGGTAATCCTGTTGTGTTTTTTTATTTGATCCATTTGCTTACTGTGCTATTATTTTGTAGTTGAAAATGGCCCAGTTACAACAACAGCAAAGTGGGAATTCACAACAGCATCAGCAGCTTCAGCAGCATGCTCTGTCTAACCAGCAATCTCAGAGTTCAAATCACAATATTCATCAGCAAGATAAAATGGGAGGTTCCAGTGGTGTTGCCGTGGATGGTAGCGTGTCAAATTCTTTCAGAGGAAATGATCAGGTTTGTCTTTTATGGTTGTATTTCACGTATTTCCCACGTTGAAGTGGTCAATAGGTATAAGGTGCTTTTGTTTTCTCTTCCTAGTATTCGGTTCTCATGCTTTTGGTTTTATAACTATTTCTTGAAAGCTCTAATCACATGGGCACAGACGCACATTGAAGAGCTTTTCAGATCTCCATTTCTGTATTTAGCTGTTATCATATCATTGTTTATGCAAAAAAAACTGCTGGTTCTTTGATTGCCACATTCTGTTTGCTGACATGTTGACACGATAATTTTCTCAAAAGATAAGGTCATGAGGTGACTTAACATCATTTAATATTGAAAGACAGTGAAGTGGCAATGTCGTCATAATCTTATTATTTTGGGTTTGCATTGTTGGGATTAGGGTTGATCAATTATATATCTGAAAGCTAAACCGGTGGATAAAATCTTGGTAGGCTCTTAACATAATATTTCTCAATGCATTTAAAGGTGTCAAAAAACCAGGGTGGGAGGAAGAGGAAGCAACCTGGGTCATCTTCAGGTCCCGCCAATAGCTCGGGAACTGCAAATACGACTGGACCTTCCCCAAGTTCAGCACCATCAACACCTTCAACACATACACCCGGAGATGTAATCTCAATGCCTGCTTTGCCACACAGTGGTAGCTCTTCCAAGCCTTTAATGATGTTTGGCTCTGACGGCGCTGGCACTCTTACATCACCGTCGACTCAGTTGGTGAGCGATAGTTCTTTCTTCTACATCTATTTGTGCAAGGAATTGAAATTTCCTTGGACGAGTTCTCATTGACACTCCATTTTGGCAGTGGGATGATAAAGATCTTGAATTGCAGGCTGATATGGGCGGGCTCGTAGAGGATGGATCCCTCGACGATAACGTGGAGTCTTTTTTATCCCATGACGATACAGACCCTCGTGATAGTCGTATGGATGTCAGCAAAGGTGTGGTTGTAAATTCCTTTTGCCTTTTAATCTGTGCGTGTTTTCTTCAAGAATTTGGTATTTCGTGTTTGTTAATTTTTCCTCATGCACTGCACACAACATCCTTGGCATGGTATATCAGTTTGTACATTATTTTTCAGACGTCTCAAGTATCATGTGTACTTCTATGTTACCCGTTACTTGTTAAGAATGTATTTTTTTTTGTTTCAAATGCCATTATTGCAATAGTTTAAAGTTTAATTTACATAATTTTTTTATAAAATTTATAGGATTCATTTTTTTAAGAAACTCATGTATGCTGTTGACATTTCATTCCAGGCTTCACATTCACCGAGGTTAGTTCAGTTCGGGCAAGCACAAGCAAAGTTATCTGCTGCCACTTTTCATCGGATGGAAAATTGCTGGCAAGTGGTGGTCATGATAAAAAGGTGAGTGGCAAGAGTGCTTGTTGTCTATGAAGATATCTCAATAGCTCTCTCCTCTACATGGCACTCTGACTTTAATTGAATGATAAGCTTATTCAAAAGTAACGGGATAATCTTTTGTGGTGGTCTTGTAATGTAGGCTGTATTGTGGTCTACAGACACTTTAAAGCCGAAAACCACTCTAGAAGAACATTCATCCATGATCACTGATGTCCGTTTTAGTCCAAGCATGCCGCGTCTTGCTACATCCTCATTCGACAAAACTGTCAGGGTCTGGGATGCGGACAATGTTAGTGGCTTTTATCTTTCTGTCCAGATTAATTATATATTGTTCCGTCATAAAGAATATTTCAGTACAATTTTATCCCTGAACGGCTGTTTTATATTTTTGTTTTTCAACATTCTATCAGTCCATGCATATCATTTAAGTTTCCTGTTTGAAAGTTCGCTTGAAATTTTCCCACTTTATTGTGTATATTTTTCCTTAATTTTTGAATGGATATGATGTATACAATTTCATTGGTATCCATATGCATATTTTGTTTGTGTTTACTTGAAATGAGCATGTATTCTGGCATATATCAATAGCTACCGGTTTGTTTTAAATATATTTGTTGCACCTTTTGCAACTGTTTTTAATACAATATTGGCAAAAGCAGTGTTTTAAAAGTCCCTGATACGAGTACTCGATAAAACCAAATTGACCGAGTTTTGGACCTATTTTCACTTTAGTAGTCAAATGTAGACCTGTCTTTGTAACTTGTTTTCTATGTTTATCATTGTTTGAACTATGGTTTGTGCTTTTGTTTTAACTTATTAAGTTGTTTGGAACTATCTTATTATTTATTTTATTAAACTATTGTCATTTTTGTTATTAATATGTGCATATCAATGCAATACCTTTATTAATGATGTTTTGTATATGATATGGCAGCCTGGTTATTCTCTTCGCACATTCACGGGTCATTCCGCTTCGGTTATGTCACTTGATTTCCACCCGAATAAAGACGACCTCATTTGCTCTTGCGATGGAGACGGTGAAATAAGATACTGGAGTATCAATAACGGTAGCTGTGCACGAGTGTTCAAGGTAGAGTTGCGTGTTCGAGTAGTTCCAGATTTGGTGGTTCGCATTCTAACATTCCTTGTTAATTTCAGGGTGGGACGGCCCAAATGAGATTTCAACCTCGCCTCGGAAGATATCTCGCCGCAGCCGCCGAGAACGTTGTTTCTATACTGGACGTGGAGACACAAGCTTGTCGGCATTCACTGCAGGTGACTTCTATATTTTTTCTTTCTTAAATTTAAGTACCACAACTTGTATACAGTGTCCTAATACTCCATGATACTTCCTGAGAACTAGGTAAAATCGAGTTGACCGAGTTTTAGAGCTTGTTCTCGGTGGTTCAGTTTTACCGAGTTCTCATTTGGTCAAACCTGGTCAAAGTTGGTCAATTTTTATATTAATTTTTTACACGCTTTGAAACTGTTCTATAATTTGTGTTTATTTAACTTGTTAAAGTTGTTTGAAAGTATCTTATTTTACTAACATATTGTTATTTTTGTCTTTAATGAGAATCACACACACACACATGTATACGTACAATGTACATGTATATATGTGTATACTGTATATTAATACAAAACGAGTTCTGGAACCTCTTATTTTACTAAAATATTGGTATTTTTGTCTTTCATGAGAATTATACACACACACACACACAAGTATATGATTTGCATATGCATATGCATATGTTAGAACCTTGCTTGTATATGAAATTTCACCACTATATTTTTGATATTTTTCAAATATTTCACTCTTGTCGATTTTGAGTCTGCTTGATTACCTGCTTGTAATAGTCTCGACACCTCAATGCACATTTTGCGGGTTAAAGACCCATTTGCACCCAAACTGGACCCTAGGTGTACTATTCACTCTCATATCTTATGCCACACGGTCAACCATTAAATTATGGGATTGTGATGTTAGGGTCATACCAAACCAATCCATTCCGTGTGCTGGGACCCTTCTGGGGAATTTCTAGCATCCGTCAGCGAGGACTCTGTCAGAGTGTGGACCCTCGGATCAGGCGGTGAAGGCGAATGTGTGCACGAGCTGAGCTGTAATGGAAACAAGTTTCACTCTTGTGTTTTCCACCCGACGTATTCTTCGTTGCTGGTCATCGGCTGTTACCAGGCAAGTTTCTCCTTTTTTATATAGTTATTGTTTTGTGTTTGTTCGAGTATTACTCATTTCGTGCATAGTTAACTTTCACATAGCTATATGACTTCAACATGGTAGAGATGTATCACGGACTAGTAAACAAAATAGCATTTAAATTCTTTAACCATCTAAATTGTTAGCCTATTCTATATTTCACATTATAGATTATGACACCAACACCTATCGGCAGTGTTTTAAAAGACATTAGGCGCTTGTCAAGCGGATAGAGCCTCCGGGAATTAATTGGATTTGTATTTCTCCATTATTTTAAATTTCATTAAATAAATTATTTTATATATACAATCAAAATATGAACTATATTATATAAAAATATTTGAAATTTAAGAATATAAATATGTTAATGTTTGTTACATTCGCATCCTTAAAACAATAATAAAAGTACCTGACAATATATATTATTGTAACTTTTGGTATTTTTATTTATTAAATGAAATTTAAATTATTATTTTTGCCTAAATCCGCCTAGATCTGTTCCACCAACTTAAACCGCTCGATTATATGAATCTAGTCGTCCTAACCGTCCAAGTGGTATAGACATTGGTTCCCATTAAACAATTTGTCGAGTTCAATTCTTGTGAATAAAGAAAATGAATCATGACCTAGAACAAATGTGTTATTGGGCAACTAAAAGTTTTGTACTTTAGCTTTTCTGGTGTCTAATATGAATTTTTCCTAACTTGCTGCTGCAGTCGATGGAGCTATGGAACATGACGGAGAACAAAACCATGACCCTATCCGCGCACGAAGGTCTCATCGCTGCCTTGGCCGTGTCAACAGTCACAGGCCTCGTTGCTTCAGCGAGTCACGATAAGTTTGTCAAGCTCTGGAAGTGACGCGATCGTTTCTCTAATTTAACCGCCCCGCTGGATACATGTTTCCTAAGTTTTTTTCTTCTTCTGAATCTCGAACCTCAGCTCTGTGTAACGAAGACTCTGACTCTGTAACATTATCGTTGTTGTTGTCGTAATCTTCCATGTTTTTTTTTTTTGCATATTTCTGTAGGATGTTGTGTTGTAATCATGTGTATTATGTATGAAAAAAAGATAGTAATGTTCTTATTTTTGCTGTCTGTTTTATTTACAGAAACATTTACTTTTGTTTTGTTCCATTTTATGTACTCATTAGAGATGTTCCAAAATAGGCTTAAGTTTTAGAGGTAAATTTGTGTTTTGTTTTCATTTTGTCCTCAAATACATGTTTTCTTTCGAACGATAACTGATAGGTTTGGAACTGATTTAGTGATTCTATTTTCTATGACAAATATTGAGCCCTTGTCAGTTTTTGTTGGATCGGAAATATTGAATCCTTTGGGGTTTGGAGATTTTTCTATGCCTAAGATTGAATAAATTGTTTTAAAAATATCTTTGATCAGAGAATAATTAGTTTAAAGAAAAATTATGTCACTTGACATTAACTTATTATTATGGTGATTTTTCTTATTTGTTATGGTCAATTTAATTGGACGAAAAATTTACTATTTCAAATCGTGTATGAAGCACTTGGCTATTATTTTTGAACGATTAAAATAAATTCAAGTTATTATTCATTAAGGGTGAGCATTTTAAACTCGGAATTGCTCTCGAATTAGGAATGAATAATTGGAAACTGTGGTTAACGGTTCGTTTTGGTTTTAAGTTCGAGAGAACCGTATATTTATTTTGTACGCAAATTTTATATTTCAATTGTGTTGTAATAATTAAATTTTAACATTCAGCTTTCAATAATATTTTTTCTAATTGTAAATTTAAAGTTTTTGTCTATAAATCAAACTTAGATTCGTCTAATCCAGCCTAGAAATCAAGTCTAAATTAAAATTTTAAAGTCAATCACTTTCAACCAGATTGTTACAAAAAACCGATGTTCGAATGAAACCATGTCTTCAAAATTGAAAAACTCGAGAGGCCGGTCCGGTTTCAAATCCGTTCACCGTCTTTGAAAAAGATATTTGGCTACTATATTATTTATGAAATGTTGGTGACCATAATATATGCAAGTTATTTCTCGTAACAAACTTAATAAGCTGTAATTGTAAAATAATAATTGTGCGAAATTTAAGATAATGATACGCAATTTCTTCATAATTTAAATAATTTATTCATATTCCATTTTCAAATAAAAAATGTAGCACACATTATTATAGTAACAAGGAATGATTGAATATGCAAGGAATGTGATGCTTGTTTCCCAAGTAACTTTCACCAAGAGTTGGACCAAAGGAAGGACGATTACATAAGCACTAACGTTACAATGAAAAATAATAATATTCAATTCCATGATATTTTAAAACTTTAAATATTATTTCGTACAACTTTCTAATGGTAGAAAATAACAAAAAAGTAATGATTAACTTAACCTTTTAATTTACTTACTCCATTAAGCATTGATTTGATATTATGTTACTTTCTTTATAAATATGATCAGGAGTGTTATTTTGAATTTGGAATCAGTTTCAAGCTAAGAGCCAAGCTCAACCGTACTTGAAAATATGGAATTATGAATAATTGTTTGATTCGGTTATAATTTCAAGAGAATTATTTAATCGCAGTTGGAATCTGGTGCTTACAAATCAAAATCATTGTTGAATCGAAAAAATTGGAATTTAAGGTTAATCAAATCATAACATTCGGATTTTGTCACAATTTTTAATATTTAAAAATTTAAAGTTTTGATTGAGCTGTCTAATTTTCAGATTCAAATATATATTTATAACTATAGTTTATACTCTAGTGTCGCATAAAATGACACAATTACTATGAAAATAACTTAGAAGCGTAATTAGGCTCGTAAAGCAAGCCCAAAATTAAGATTGAAAGCTAACTAGTTCGATTTGGTTAGAATAAAAGAATTGTCAACAGTCATGAGCGGGTATAACCGGTCTATCAAATTATGTTAATTTCAACTATAATTCCCTAAATTCGAAAACCGTAGAGACAAGTTGGATTCGATTCCAAAGCTAATAATAATAAGGGAAATGACAAAAGGTGTTCCATACTATAATATTTTTGGATGAAAGTGTTATGTATTTAGCTAGTGATAAAAATATGATATATGTTTATTTTTACAAAATGACATAATTGTCTGTGAAATTAAAAATTAAGTTTTTCTATAAAATAACTTTAAATAATAATTATTAACTTAAATATAAATTTACAAAATTTGATTATACAAGTTGTAGTTAGACGATAAAAATAAATTAATTTTTTTAAAAAATATTTACTATTTCTTTAAAGGAAAATGACACTTTAGTAGAGTTAAGTACCCGTCATTTTTACTTTGGTATACATAACTATCATTGTAATTTACTTTTTAAAAAAACTATCATTTAAACTTGTGTGGTGTATAAAGTATTTAAAATTTTTATTTTAGTAAACTACATAAATACTTAAGACACGGAGGGGATGCTTGAGCATGACCTTGTAGAGACGTCGACGTTTTGGGAAGCGATATGTTGGGTTCGGGCGGTGAGAAATGTTAGATTTTTTTGTCGAGTCAAACAACAAGCTCTTGACGGAATACATGTTTAAGAGGGTTGTGGTGCGTTTGTTTCTGGGTTCGGTGCTGAAAGATTGTTTTTGTGCTATTTGACTCCTTTGCATTTTGTACAATCAATTTGTTCATCGGTCAAGTATTTCTGCTGTCTACTTCATAGTAGGCATGGTTCAAATGGGCTTCAGCTGAATTTTTTAGACTGATACGTACATTTTCAGTTGCTCTAAATCGTTTGTCATATAATGACTTGTCGTAATAAATCAGACGTCCTTAGGTTAAAATATAATAATCTAAACGTTTAATATATATTATATTTTTCTTAAAAATAATTTGCAGGTCATTATCTATTTCCGTATATTCTAGAAACTTGACACCTCATCAACCAATCGATCACATCACAACTGATAATCCCAGCCGTTGATCTGACCAAACTCACTGGTGATTCGATATATAGAATCATCAAGCCTCCAAAGCAACATTTACACATACATATATTAATTAATTAATTATTATCTTAAATTTAAATATATTGGCACATGATAATATGCATTGCATGTACAAACAGTACAGGCAAGATCTCCTTAAAATATGGGGTTGACTTTTTGGCACAATCTCCACCGCCGATTCTATTTACCTTCTTTTTCCTATTTTTTATTCGATTATATCTTTAATTAATTAATTATAATTTTAAATTATGTAAAAACAAGAACAGAAATATTTATTTAATATAGAAATTGAGATGTGTTGCCACCAAATCCATTAACATTTTGTGGCACTGCGATATTAATATTATTCTCCCAGTTATATAAATGCACAAATATTTTATTTATAATATGTATGAAATGTAGATAAAAATATTGTTTTTTTCTTCTTGGGACTCAACTGCTCCTAAATGTATATGATTTCACGACCATGTGATTGACATCTAGATATGCGTAGCATTGCTATTTAAAGATACTAACTGATTTTTGATGTCGTAGACCGATCCGAGTAAAATATATTTGATATGTTTATGTATTGTCGCTGAAATATTTTAAATTTACATCTCAACATTGATTTTCTTTAAAGGTTTTTTTGTGTGTCATAAATCATATTTTTAGGTCAAACAGTGTAATTTATATTTTTCGGATAGTGATTAAGGGGTAGTTACAGTTAAGTACACATGTTGAAACATGTTTTTCATCGAGGCATGCTTAAAGTTCTTTTTTTTAATTTCGTAGGTCATCTAAACTATACAATTTATTTATTTTTCTACACTTTTTAACCATTTTATGTGAATGACGATTTTGTCCCTCTGTCTTCTTCAACCTTTATTTAGGGCTTTCCGGCCATCTTGGCCTCCGAGTTTTGGGCAGCCTTGGCCGTTCTCTAGTCAACTCCATGGCTGGTCACGGATCTCCGATGGACTGAGGAAGGATGTCCTCGGCAAATGTTGAACATGGAGAGTTGCGTTTGAAAAGAGAACGCAAGGAGGATGGAATTGGAGCAGGAGAGGGACTTTAGGAGCCAAGGAAGAGGAGGCTCGACGTTGCACAAGCAGAGGTGGCCACATAACTCCGACATAAAAAATTCAAGGCATAGGGGGTTTTCTCAGGCTGGGTGTTTTCCATATCTAATTCTTTCTGGCGAACCTTAGCGTCGACGACACAAAGATGTGGGTCTATGCTCCTGAGTGTTACTCAGGCGATGCAGCCTATGGTGGAAGGCAGTGGTGGATTGAGGCCGTTTGGGATTTCTAGGCGGGCATTCAATCACTATGTGATTTCTGTGAACAACCAGATTCAAGACTCGAGAATTTCCAGTGAGATGGCTCGGTCAAATCTCAAGTGCGAGAGAACCGACCGGAAAGGCATGGGAGAAGGCCGTGTTCGGAGCATGGAAGAGATCATAGCTCGGTGGGGATTAGAGAAGGGAAGAACTGTTCAGAAGAGGGAGAGGAACCAGGCTCGTCGTCGACAAAGACTTGGTGAACACGAAGCGGTAATCAGACTGTCTAGGGAGAGGCCGCGAATTGGCCGAAAAATACACTCGCCATTGAGGTCGCGGGAAAGTGCAACTGAATCTGCTACCCGGAGAAAGACCAGTCTGGCGAGGAGTGTGGGCGAATGAGAGGGAGGGGGTGAGAGGGGAAAAATTATCATTGTAATTTTTTATGCTAAAAGACTAATATGCCTCTAACTTTTAACATACACCAATTATTCAATGGGGGCAAAATCGTCATTTAACAAAAAAATATGTTATAGAGTGTAGAATAGCGATAAATTGTTTGGTTTAGGTGACCTACAAAATTAAAAAAAACTTTAGATGTACCTAGATGATAAGCATGTTTCAACATGTAAAAAATGTTAGGAGCTAGTCGGACAGATAGAGCCTCCATAGATTAATTGAGGACTAGACTATAATTAATCAGATTTATAATTTTATATTTTTCTAAATTTTATTAAATAAGTTAATGCACATACAATAAAAATATGAATAATTTTACATAAAAATAAAGTTGATACAAATATAATTGTTTTAATAATTGTTTTTATTATCGGTAAATTGTATCAAGATTTGGGCTCGACTATTTTATAATTAAACAATACATTCACATACTTTGAAATACATATCAGTAAAAGTATGTATGAGTAAATTATTTTAATTCTAAATATTATATTTTTATCTTCAAAATTTAGAATCTTTTAATTTAAAATACCTATATTTGTGAGCAGCCTTAACGCAGTGGTCCAGGATAGGGGTGTTCATTTTACCCGCAAACCCGACGACCCGACCGACACCCAACCCGACTAACCCGATACCCAATAGACCC
>JAYMTP010001153.1:0-26022 GCA_036897365.1 Geranium brycei | reverse complement strand
GTGTATCCATATATATAGGGATACACTCGGCTACAAACCCATGTAAAATGTCAAAACGTCCAAACTCATGTAGAACCGTCGGATCTGAGACACGCATTATCTCAGCGTGCAAAACGTGCAGGGTCCAACATGTTATACAACATTGCACTACATGTTCTACATGACTTTCATTTTGCGCAAGTCCACATATGTTATACAACATTGTACTACATATTCTACAGTTCGAACGTTTGAACGTTTTTTTTAAGTTTGTAGCTGATACCTCCTCTATATATTTATATATATTAGTCATTTTTAAACTTTTGTCCAACAACATACCCTCTGTACATCAATATTGACAGCGCATCAAATTTTGATGTATCTTCACCCCTCAATCTACAAAATTATATAAGAGAAAGTTTTTTACTAGAGTGCATCCCTATAAAACATTTGTCCTCCTCTACTACATTTGCAATAAATGAAAAGAAGTGGCGTAGAGGCATGTGACATTCCATTATTATAAAGTATGTTATAGTGAATTACACTCCAATAATTTGTAACTTTCTCTATCAAGCTTAGATAAGGGTAGAAATGTAGGATACCTAACTCAAACTCCTTTTGTAAGTCAAAAGTGGAGCCATCCTTGTTACGTGGAGTTTTGAGAAATTTTAGCCATATACTCGGTATATAAGATAAATAGAATTTAAATGTTTGAAACAAAATAAGTTATTAAAGTAGACATTTAAAGTGTTTGGTGATATGTAAAAAATATATATAATAACTAGCTAAGTTTGTCATTACAACATATCTCGTTTGAATGAGTTTGTCATTACGACGTATTTTGTTTAATTTCAGTTTAAATCTTAGTGAATCTAACGATTAGTGGAGTTTTTTTTTGAAACTTATATAATTTATCGTAGAAAACTTTTTTTTAAAAAATAAATTGTTTAACTAAGTTGGTAAATTAAAATCAATAGGAGATGGTATATGTATTAGACAAAATGCAAATCTCACTCTTAAAATAAATAGTGAAAGTGAGGTTGGTGACATGTATTTTTGTTTTCCCTTCTTGCTACAATGAATATGATATTTCACAGGAAGATGATACAAAGCTTGGTAACATGAAAATGGAATGTTGCAGGAGAGCATGCAATTAAAGTCATCACCAAAGCCTGTCAATCCTTGGAGCTAGTGATCACATTCATGGGAGAGATCCATATCATGCCTGCTTGCACCTTCATTGTCATGGAACCCATTATGTAGAAAATGTTGGAAATGGACAATGAGATTTTGAAAAATAGGAGACAATGATCTTGTAATCGAAAAGACACTTATTAACAAATGGGTCATTGACCTGAGTATGTATTGGTCAAAGAATGAACTCTGATTCCATGTTTTAACAAATGGGTCATTAACCTGAGTAAGTATTGATTGAAGATTGAACTTTGATTCCATGTTTTAACAAATGAATTATCAACCTTAGTAAGTATTGATCGAAGACTGAACTCGAATTCTATGTTTTAACAAATGGGCCATCAATCTGGGTGGGTATTGATCGAAGACTAAACTCTGATACCATTTAAAGTTTGTCTACTTAAAAACTCAAACGGGCAAGAGACGGTACAGAGAAGTTTATTGATGAAACTTACTATTGCAAATACAAAAAATTGAGATTTCATATAGTTTGTGATAGATTGGTGTGATGATTGGGAGGGTTATAGGAAATGAGCAATGCATGCATTATATGGCAGAGGGAGAAAAGGACAGTTGCTTATAAGCAATGATCCATCTTCCCATTTATGTTTGGAAAAGCACATGATCCCATTACAGAACATGTCCTGTTTGCTCTGCAGAAATGAGAACACACAAAGCACAAACACAGTACACATACACACAACCTCTCTCCCCCTCCCTTGTTGTTATTAATTAATATTCTGCAAAATAGAAATAAAAAAAGGGTTACCCTACCCTACCCTACCCATGAGGACACAACAATGCTCTTGGTTATGTGTTTCTTTTTCCTATCATGAATTTCGTATCTTCACATGATGGCCCATGTGACGATACGTCCCAATCTTGAAGAACACAACCCCTTGTGTAATTAATGCCATATAACCCACTGATCTATACACCACCCTATATGTACACAAATAAGCTGTAATGTACTATATACCATATGGGATGAGGGGTTTGTCTCTTTTGGGTCATCATGAGCATTAAGCATGAGCTGTTTCAAAAATGGACAGATAAGAAGACATGTACATAAAAGTGCATGTATAGTAAAAACGTAGGGAGCCAATTCACCCAAAAGGGAAGATAATAATTTGATTAAGCATATAATCTCCGACCCGACCACCGACCGACAGTGAAAGAGCAGTGACTAAATGAGCTCTTTTTATCTAAAAGGGTTGGAAAAGACAAGGAGGGGACAAGGGGAGCCCCTGAGGAGGGAGAGCCCACAGGCACAGGCACAGAGGGAAGGGAATGGGTAGTGAAAGAGAACAAAAATGGGTCTCTGGTGGGTGTGATTAGGACCAACAAAGGGGAAAGGGACAGCTCCAATTGGACAGTCCATATGTGATCACATGCCTCTTTGACAAGCCCATTTTGCTTCTTTATAAATAACCTTCCTTCCCCTTCCCTGTTGTTACCAACAACTTCCTTCCATCTTCATTCAAGATACCTACGCGCAAGGAAGCATTTATTATGATCCAGCGTGCCGACCTCTAACCTACTCCATCCCGACCCGACCGACCGCAACCATAATTTACGGATCAAGTTCGTCGTATTTGTCTCATTCAGTCCCCACTTAACAACTAAACTAAAAAGCCCGCCAAGCCCCACCACCCTCTTCAACACTTGGCTCCTTGCCATCATTCCCTCATCAAGGTTCCAAGAATCCACATCGCACTATCCTTGCCTTTTAGAGCGTGCGGATCACAATAGTGAACAACCCAAAAGTCTACGGAATATGGATGGTAACAACACGGTTTAGTATTTCTTACCTCCTAATTTAGGTAAAAGACACAGGATCCCATCACATTTAAGATAATCTCCAAACTCGATAGAATCCAATATCCATACAGAACAGAGTAAAAAAGACGAGAGTCACTAAACCTGAACCAACCATGTTGCCAGAGGGAGTCAAGAGAATATATCACTCGAGACATACCAGGCCTTTAGCAATTCAAGGCCCATCAATGGTCCATCAAGTCCATAAACCTAGCAGGCTAAATGGACTGGAAACACTACCTGCAGTAAGGTGCTGCATATATATTCTTCAATTTTGAGGTGCTTGAGCAACACAGTGATACAATCTTGCATGAAATAAAAAGCAGAATCTGTAGAATTGAAACAAAAGATATCTAGTGCCCTTCATGGTGTCCTTCATTTAAAACCAATGTACTATTGTTTAAAACCTTGACACCATGTCAAGGTATTGTTTTTCCAACAATGACAAATCAATAACCAAGCAAAACAAAGTACTGAAAAATAACCAAACATAGAGCCATAGATGTCTCTTTCACTTCAGATTGAAAAACACTCTAATCGAATGCATCATCATCGTCATCGGGAAGAGGTTGAGCAGCTGCTTGAGCAAGTTCAGCTTCATGCCTGTTCCAACAAGGAAATTGAAAGGAAAAACAGAGCATTAGTTTCAATCGTTTTAAGATAAACAAAATGGCATATACCAAAACTATTCTAAGTTGCTCATCTATTGAGTTCAAGAACAGTGCTATGTATTTTAATGTGTTGAAATGAACATGCATGTCAAGTGATCACGCGGAATAAAAAAAGAAAATTCACTGGATACAGAGAATCTTAGTAGAGTGCCACCCGAATATCATACAGATCATATCGCATAAGAGACAATGTCACTACATGAAATTCAAACAGTCCAATTTAAAAACATGAATACCATACAGAAGATATGGCATAAGGGACAATGCCATGACATGATACACAAACAGTTCAAATTTAAAAACATGAATAGCATACAGACCATATCGCATAAGGGACAATGACATGACATACAAACAGTCCAAATTGAAAAACATGAATAGCATACAGACCATATCGCATAAGAGACAATGCCATGCCATGATATACAAACTGTCCAGATTTAAAAACATGAATAGCATACAGACCGTATCGCATACGAGACAAAGCGATGACTTGATATAAAGACCATTCAAATTTAAAAACATGAATAGCATACTGAACAAACAGGTAATGGGGTAGTATGACTTACTGTTGCTGGGCAGCCAAATCAATGTGCACCTCTGGAGGGGCAAGAGCAATAGCCTCCACAAAGTGAAGGTTAGTATCCCTATAATTACAAAACCATTTATCAACATTAAGTATAATACATTCACAACATTTAAAAGCATCAACAGTAGGTTAATACATTACCCTGCAAGTTTCCTGGCAAGGTACAAGAATGGTTTTTCAAAGTTGTAATTGCTTTTTGCGGATATCTCATAGTACTGCAGATTCTTCTTCCTGTGGAAAGTAACCTGCTTAGCCTTCACCTGCCTGTTCTTGACATCAACCTTGTTCCCACAAAGGACGATAGGGATATTCTCACAAACCCTACAATTGAAAAAAAATATATCAACTCAGACAAATGATAGGCAATGAAAGGTAATGTAACATTTGAACAAAGGATAGTAATATAGCACTACAGTACGCACCTGCACAGATCACGGTGCCATGTGGGAACATTCTTGTACGTCAATCTAGCTGTAACATCAAACATGATGATTGCGCACTGCCCATGGATGCTGCAAATTAAAACAAAAACATATAAAATGTGATGTATTATACATGACGAGACAATATTGGAAAATGATAAGGGATAAAATGAAGACCATCAGGTATACTACAAGCTACAAAGTCAGTTCATGCTACATTCTAAGAATTGAACGGTGACAACAATTAAAGCACTGGATTGCTGCACTTTGATATAGTGTTTCATTCTTAGATAATTTGTTTCCTTCTTCTAATTTGAGTACCCTGTTAAAAGGCAATTTATATGATAGTAAACTAATTTTGCTAATTTATATCAGAATCTGCATTAAGAAATGTGACCGACATAAGAACTAAACATAATGAAAATCTGCATTAAACAGGAGTTTGTAAACAATGACAAAATCTTGATGGTCGTGCAGCTAGTGTACTCATCTAAGATATGCAAATCAGTGCATAAAGTAACTGCAAAACCGACCATGCAAAAGTAGATGCACATGAAATATAACACAATTCACTTACTAGTAACCATCTCTAAGACCACCGAATTTCTCCTGTCCAGCAGTATCCCAGCAGTAAAATCGAATCTTCCCACAGTTAGTGGAGAAGTCTAGTGGATGAACCTCAACACCAATTGTTGCTGTTGGTAACAAAAAATACATAATTTCAACTCAGAGAATACATATATATACACACTAATAAATGCAGTGTGGAACTACATTTGAGACACTTACGCTCATATTTCTTCTCAAACTCCCCAGTTAAATGCCTCTTCACAAAAGTAGTTTTGCCTGAAACAAGTAATTGACACAAATTAGTAAATTAACCATATTTTTGGTGTGAGAGAGAAAAACATCATTTCATTTTCAAAGTAGGATAGCTCTCCATGAGGCTCATAACAAATATCCAATTAGAACAAAATCTTCAGATTAACGGATGCTAACAAATTATATATCAATTAAAATTATTCCAGTTTTCAGGACAATAATTTGAACCTCATTGATTTCTGAAAGTTCTGCTAACAGGTTTCAACCAAGAATATACAAATGAACCGCTTGCAGATACAAATCACACATATTAACAACACATACCTCCAAATTTCTTAACAACATAGATCCAGAAAACAGAGCAAACTTTTCCATGACACAAACATTCAGTTGCATATAAAAAACTATATAATGCTCCGATCATAATTTCACAACGTACAAGCAAAACAAAATAATCAAAATTGAATACCAGTCGAATCAAAAGCCAGCAAATCAACAAGAAACGAGTAAGAAAGAAAGATCGAGAATTACCAGTTCCACCATCTCCGACGATGACGAGCTTGAAACTCGGATAATCAACAGTCTGCTGATTCGGTAATGCCTGCAAGAAAAAAACACAATCAGATGGCGAATCGCAGAGCGCGATCGATCGGAACATCGATCAGCGAGATCTCAGAACCAAATCGGAAAGAAAAATCACTGATACTGAAAATTACAGATCGGAAACTACTGAATCCGAAACTAAACCCTAAGCACCATAAAGAGAAAGAGATAGACGGTACCATTTGAGCTCTGAGATTGAATCGGTGAGAACGAACGAGAGAGAGAGAGACTGCGAGGTAGGGTTTATGAGTGAGAGAGAGACTTAATAAGCTTTTCAGCTCAGCGTGGCTTTGAGTTGACGCGACTCTCTCCTCCGTCGGATCTGCTCACTTCTCACGCAGTTGAGATCTGTAATGTTCTGACCGTTAGATTTCTTTTTCCCACCGCTACTGTTTTCTAATACGTGTAGCGAATCCCCGCCCCTGAAAACGCATTTTTTAATTAAATTAATTGAAAAGAGAAAAACTCGACGCCTCTTGTGTTTCAATCTTCTTCAAATCGATTCTCTACACAGCCATGGCGTCGCCGTCCGATCCCTATAACCAGTGAGTGATTCGAATAATTCTATAGAATTTTGTCTACATTTTTTTTTCACGAATTAAAATATTTTCGATTACGCAAACGATCACATATTCAGATACGATTTTGTTACAATTTTACTGTGATTTTTTTTTTCGAAAGGGACTCTGTAATAAGGCCACCGCAAAAGAAGAAGGCTCCGTTCAAGTTCTTGGTTCCTCTCGTATACGCGCCTCTCCTTCCTCTCAGTGGGTTTTGTTTCTTTCCGTTGATTTTTGGTTAAATTTTGCATCTTGTGGAGTTTTGTGCATCTTATTGTTGTGGGTTTTCGATTTTCAGTTCGAATTTCTCTGAGGAAGAATAAAGTTCTTAGCGACCGTTTGTTCACTGCTGTGTTGGCTGGAGCCTTTATCCATGGAGGCTACCTGGTGTATCCTTTTTTTTTGGCTTTGCTGTTGTTACAGTGCAATTTGGCTTCATGTTGTTGATTTTGTGATGAATGCATTAACTGTTGTGTTGCAATGCCATATATGATGTATTTAGATTTTACAAGCTGCTAGTTTACTATAGGAGAACTAGAGTTTGTATGCTATGACTCGATCCGCCTTACTGTCATAGGCGTGAAATTGTTTGTTCGTACAAATGTGCGTAATATATGTAGTTTATGCAAGCGTATGTTAGGATTAGTTGGTAGCATTGCATTATTCCCTTACGTAGATTGTTATAGGTTATGTGTTTGAAGATGAGAAAGTTTAGGTGGCCTTTGTTATGGAATTCACCTGTAATAGTTGGGGTTTTCAATAATTTTATAAATAGGCAACTCCCGGTTTAGTCATATCAGATGCATACACAATCACATGCCGGGCTTTGCAAGTGTTCTAAAAAACGCTAGGCGCTAGTCAGGCGGAGAGGGCCTTATGGGGACTACTCGGGGATTGATGGGGGGTTAATCCGAAAATAAATCGGATCGAAAGATTAATCAGGAATTATAGAGGATTAATCGGACAAGTCGGAGATTTTTAGAACACTTGCTTGAGTTGGAATGTTCTTGATGGACTTCATGATCAGTTCTGCTATTATTGGAACTTCTTTTGTGGGGGTTTAGGGTAATTTTTTTTTTAAATTGAAGTTGAGAGATTATTGCTTTTTTGGAATGTTTTTGTCATATCTCGAATTGTGGCCTTATTCGTTTCTTTGGAGCATTATCAACCTTATGATTTTTATTTGAAGGTTCATTTGTTTAGAACAATTGGGGGAAGGGATAGTTTTTGGAATAGGTTTGAATTTCGAACACGCTTCACCAGTGGGAACTTGAACTATGTCGATCCCACTTCTACCATAGTTGAAGTACTTAGATTGATGTCAAGATTTGATAATCCGTCGATGCTTGATATATGCACTTGAGCTTATCCATTTTTTTATTGACAATAAACCAGAAAGCCTAACTTAACCCTAACCTGCGTCCGCCCCACAGTTTTTCCCAAGTGGGTGACCTACTAGGATTCGAACACCGGGTTTCATATGATATAGTTTTAGTCTTGATCAACTAGGTCATGCGACTAAGCCAAAAAATCATTTTTCAATCATTTACATCATTCTGCATATCAAAATCACAACAACTTACTTTGATAAGTACAATTACTTGATTCATTTTATGTTTATGATTTTAGAGACCATGTTTAAGAATCAAAATCCTGAGTCAGAACTCAAAGAACTGGAAATGCATTGCCTGATTTTCTTATCCTCACTTATTGTCTAGTAAGTAATATGAAATTTGAACTATCATAATGTTATTTAATGGTTTTTGGCACACGTAGGATGTTTGTTTATTTTGAAGGATTTTTTCTTTAAAATTTCAGTGTCAATATTTTTTTCAGAAGAGCTACATATTTTCTTGCTAGTGTATCAACTTCTTTTACGCGCTATTGATGTTGTCTAAAAAACTGGTTTATTACCAAGGCTAGCTATGTCTTCTAAGATTCTGGTAATTTATCATATCATCCTATATGCTATGTGTTCTCTTAGGTCAGAGAGCGTGGAACAACCCCCGCAATTTATGTGATAAATCTGAGGTAGTATCGCGTTTAAGGAGGGATTGAGGCCAGTCCTTGAGAACCAACAATAAAGTGAGTGGCAGAAACTGAATTCTGAACTCCATAAAGTGCAGAGTTCTTGATCTTAGAGATTAGATCACGTGCGTAATTTTGCATAATTTTTGTTTTCAATACTAATATGTGAATACTTCAACATGGTTCGGTAGTCTTTATGTTCATCATACGCCTCACAAGCTTTGTAAATTGTATTTCCCTTCTACCCCCTTGCTTATAAAGAAGGCTGAGCTTAAGCAAATCGAAAATCAGTTCTATTGACCAAGAAAATCTTTTTAAAATGTTTTTATGATTCCTTTTTGTCGATAATCAGTTCTAGCCGTTTTTAGTCTTTTTTTGTGTACTGTGATCGTTTTCCTTAAATGTAAAATATACAGGACAGATCTCTATGATGCTGAGAGCAAGTGAATCCATCTGTTGGCACATCAAATACTTTGCAATTCCCATCTCTACCAGTTTTGTGGGTCTTATTATGCTAATCTGCTATATGGTTAGTTCTGCACGTTAGTAAATTTCTCATTCCTTGATTGTGGAATGGTAACTGCATTTTGTATTTGCTTTTGTTTTGTTAAAGATAACATCAGCCGTGTTTTTTGGTTATGATTACAAATGAAATAATTTATTCTTAGGAAAACTCTTGTTCTAGTTGGATAATTTCTTGACATGATTCATCTTTCTTTGTTGATATTATCTGCCATTTGAACATGATGGTGAGTGTAGGTAGCTAAACAATTGTTTCACTTTCATATATGTACTCAAAGAATTAGGAAATTTGTGTTGACATCTTTCTACAAGTGATGGCAATTATTGATATGGTTAATTACACTTTGCTCATACTATAGTAGTGTATTTTACACTTACTACAACTATAATAAAAAGTTCAAAATCAGGTCGGTTAGTTGCGTTTTTTTTTGCACTTTCTCTGACACTGTTAGAATTTGGAAGGAAGGCCTTTTTTTAAAGACAAAAATACCTCTGAATTGATTTGAAATCAATTTAGCTTGGTTTGGCTTGGGCCAATAATAAACCAGAAATGAATCTGGTCAGGGCAATTGGATTGGTTCAACTAGGTCCCAATATTAGTTGTTGGACCACCCAAGAAATGAGGATCAATGACTTATAATAAGACACGGGTCCAAATGGATCGGTTTTCGGTTTGGCTGTTTTTCTATCAATTCTCATTTTATAAATCAAAGTTGAATTGACAGAGTTTTGGTTCGGTTTTCAACCAAACTAATTCAGTCTTTTCAGTTCGGTTACTTTTAGTACCCGTACCGTGGGTGTTCCTTGGGTAGGTTCGTGGGCTTGGTTCAATAACAACTATGCTTTCATCAGCCTTGTAATGAGGTACCTGAGTTTGTCTCGTTACTTTTATCTTTAGTAGTGAACCTTCTGGCCTGGTAGGAATGGCAAAAAATTACCAAATCTAATGGTGATTCCGTTTTTTCACTTCAACGGGATAGAATAGGAGATCATTTCGAATTTACCTCATTGTCGCCACTATAGAGAAGAAAGAAGATTCTCTGAACCCGATGAGACATAAGACGGAGAACACTAAAATGGCCGTGTTAGGGCCTAGTTGCCTAACTTTGATAAAGACAATGTTACACGATTGTTGAACAAGGCCCATTTGCAATAGTCACGAGTTGCAAAATTGGAGTGGCCACAGCACACCTAATTCAATTGTCTTGTTACTGACTTTAGGGTCTAAACTTGCTCAACCCAAAAGGGACATACATAACCAAGTGGACAAGGTATATTCCTCAATATGTTCTTCAGATGGGAACTGAAAAGTTGCAGCATCTCAGTCAAGATCCAATATACCCCAGTCTGATCCCATAGGGTTGTCACGATCCGTGTTGCTCGACTTCTGCTCGTTAAATAATGTCGTTAATTCATTATAATAGACTTGAGCCCAATTTGAATTCAATGTTGGACTTGAGTCAATCAGTTTTAGGCTCGTAAATCATTTTAATTAATTTTTTTTGTACGATAAAAATATTTTTTTGTCATTATTTTTAATGCATGTTTAACATCAAAATATACAAGTTAACTTCAAACTCAACTAGATTTTCCGAATCAAAACCCTATCAAACATAAACAACTTTACCCTCTCGGTATACCATCTCCAATATTGTAAAAGTTGTTAGGCGCTAGACAGTCGGTGAGTACCCTCTAAAGACTAAACGAGTAATAAATCAAAATAAAAAAATTAGTTCAAGACTAATGGAGAATATTTTTATAACATTACCATCTCCCAATATCTGAAAAATTAATTGTTTATGACTTGATTGTTGCTTCAATCCAACGGCTGGAAGGTCATAGACCTAATCTGACGTTTAAAAAATCATTAACAATAGATTAAGCTTCTAGAGAAAAGCTACCCATCAACTTCAATCACAAACCAAAGCACTAAATTAAACGCAATCATAACAACTAAACAATCTCAGAAAACAGCTTCTCATTTCTCTTATAATATACAAATATAATTACATCAGTGCATGATATTGACTCCTACACACACTTAATATTAATTAATTAATTATTAAATAATATTAATATTAATAGCAATCTAGCCGGCGCCGGAGATCTATTCACGGATCGGAGCGGCCATTAGAGTCCAAGGCGAGGCGAGACGCTATGGCGGAGTGGTACATGACGTCGTGAAACGACTCCGTTTCTTTGGTCATCATCCGGAGCCGCTTCGCCTTCTCCGCCGTGAAGCACCCCGGCGCGAACCTCGCCGCCTTCGCGCCGCCGCTCTCCGATCCGTCCCCGGCTTTCTCGCCGGAGTCAATGTAGTCCGGCTCCGTTGACCAGCCGAAGATCGGCGACCACCAGCTCGATCCGGCGGACTTGGATCTGGAAGCGGCGGTTCGGAGGTTTCTGGCGGCGGCGCGTGGGCGTAACGCGACGGCCGGAAGGGGGAGGAGGCTCAGATTGGTGGCCATGAGTTTCGTGTGAATCGTTGTAAACGGAGAGAGAGAGAGAGATTTGATTTAGCGATGGAGAGAGAATTGGGGAGAGGGTTTAGGGGGTATTTGAAGGGAGGAGGGGAAGGACACGTGGAGGTTACTCTGAAATGTGGGGCCCGCTGATTGGTTCTGTAACGGGCTGTTCCGGTAATCTTGCTACACTTGGACTTAAGGCATGAATTGTGATTTGTCATTTTAACCATAATAATGATAATCGGTGAAGAGGAAATGAGAAGCGCGACACTTGTGTGGATAAGATCTCAAAATTAAACAGCCTTATCCAAATAGTCAGTGACTAATTGAATTATTAATTCATCATTACTAATGCTATTATTACAGATTTTGCTGAAAATGCTCTGAACACAATATAATATTCTCTCTCCGTGGCATAGAGCCGTTACTCCTGAAGAGAGTGTTGTGCTGGTGTTTAATTACGTAAGAGATGAGGGGTTGGGAGGGAAAATAATTTTGATATTTCTTTAGGGGCATGGATTGGTGGGTTTTGTCTGTTTTGCCACAAGGACGTTGTATCTGAAAAAGAGGACACGGTTTGAAACTTTGAACGAGAGTTAAAAGATTTGTTCACGTTGCTTGAAAGGGAAGGTCACCACAAAGGCGCAAACCCAGGAATGTCAATGGCAATTGTGCGGGTTGAGAGCGAATCCGACAATCTCATTATCATCTCTGCTAAAAACAAGAAAGCATATGCTCTATTTTTAGCGGAGCAAAGATTCTCCATTTTCCGTCTCCAACTCAAAATAATAATAAATATTTATTTATGATAAAATTCGTATGAAAAATATTATGATTTTATTAAATGTGTATTATAAAATATTAGTTTAATAAAACATATATTTAAAGATATTATTGTTTAATAAATATTTATTATAAAATATAATATTTAATTAAAAACATATATTTTTAATATATCAAGGCGGAGTGGGGAAACATCACCTCGTTTTCGTTCGGATCTGGAGATTCCCGTCATGTTTCCGTCCTGATTCGGGGATCCCCGTCAAGAACAGAGAATATTGTCATCCTACCGCAAATGCAACAACATGATTACAACGTCTTTTTGCACGTTATTTATTTTGTTAGATTTTATTCAAAGTTTTTGCACTGTTAGTCCTTCCATTAAAAAGATTTTGCACCGTTACTTCTTTCGTTAACTTCTGTAAGAAAAAGATTTATATTTTAATTTTTAAATTAATGTCATTGTCCATTTTCTCTACTCCCTCTCTCTCACACCCGACAGTGCAATGACCCGAAGCATTACTGAAAAGAGATATTTTTAAATCTTTGAAAAGAAATATATTTTATTCTTTTGCAGCACGTATGAATATATGCCCAAAATTGATTACCATTACATTACAATATATGCATGTAATTACAAGTTTTATCAAGTGAACAAATCTTTTTCCAAAACAAAGTTGAAACTTGTAACTTGAATTAACAGTTCAATCCATGAAACACAGAACAGAATCAACAAACCACACATGAATAAAAGAGGAAACTTATTGAAATCTAATTTTTGTGTTATTTTATTACTTTCATATTTGGTCAAACAGTGAGTGACTAATTGAAATTGAATGACCTAGCTAAATGCTATTATCACAAATTTAGCTGAAAATGCGCTAAACACGAAATTTAGTTTAATGGCAGCTAAAGATGGCATAGAGCCGTTACTCTTGAAGAATGAAGATAGTGCTAGTATTTAATTACGTAAAAGATGAGGGGTGGGCGAGAAAATAATTAAAACATTTTATTTGAGGCGTGATGGATTGGTGGGTTTTGTCGGTTTTGTCACACGAACGTTGTATCTGGGAAAAAGGACACGGTTTGGTTCGGAGTTAAAATTTAGTCACGTTGCTTGAAAGGGAAGGTCACCGCAGAGGCAACGCCACGTCACACACTCGTGGCATTAAAATAATACATATACTTGTTTCATGTCATTCTCATCTCTAAAATATGCTACTTTGAGAGAGTCGTGTCCACACTGTACACAGTCCCATTTTTATGATCTGGTTTGGTGGTTGATTAACCATAGGTTATATAGCCTTCGTCCGTGATCAATCTTATTATCTGGGTATAGCTCCACTCTTACTGTACAATGCTTCATTGCCGAAATGCAAGTTCCTTTCCCTCAAATTTGTATATATGGGCTGTTTTAGACGCAGCTTTATTCAATTAGAAAGTGGATCATCACTTCTATCGAAATTACAAACATAAGAAAAACACCGGTAATTATGACATTTTGATACACCTAACTATAGTGAAATGACACTTTTATACCTTAATTATTTCTCTCTGATAATTTTTTTTCAAACAACTTATGCTAAAATGACTAAAATACCCATGGTTAAGAAATTAAAATAGAATTGGTCCAATTTGATTTATCCAACCAGATTTAAAATGGTTCAAATTTAATTTTAGATTTAAAGGCATAATTGTAATTGGAATTTAAATATAAACCAAATTGAACCATAGACAAACAAAATTGAAGCAATTCAATTTATAATTTCTTAAACCAATGTTAGTTTAGGTATTTTAGACATTTTAGAGGTAGGTTGTCACAAAAAATTGTCAGAGCACTAAAAAAGCAGAAAAGTAGTTAGGGTATGAAAGTGTCATTTCGCTATAGTTAGATGTAACAGTGTCATTATCCCGTAATTATATTACGGGCTGCTCAATTGGCATAAGATACCGATTGCTAAAGATGATCAAAAGAATAAATCATACCCACCTAAATGTTCACATCCACTACCTTCAATTCCAAATAAAGCTCCAATTCACATCCACTACTTTATTTCAACCAATAACGCCAAAAAAACCTTTGACTTGTTCTCACAATACCCAAAGTTGTTGAACCCTGAAATCGAGGAAACAAGGGGCTCTCAAGGTATCAATACTTAATGAATCACAAGAAATCATCCTATATGTGCATGTACCACAAATTATATTAAGTTCATTGTAACTTGGCATAATGTCTTTGTCAAATGCTACAATCCAAGCTAAACCACCACACTTAACACCAATGTTAACAAATCAATCATATTCATAGCAGAGACAGAGCCAACGCCTAGCTGATTTTGATTTCGCCACTTGGTTAGTTTTCTAAAGCCGTTTAATGGCAGTACAAGACTCTAGAACACATACATTCTAATCCAGCCATGTGATTCAGATTCTGAATCAAAATCAAAATCAAAATTATCTTGTCCATTCATGCAAATTCCTTCAATCAATTAATAACTCACAGATGTCAGTTTGGAAGCACCATGCAAATCCGATAAGGTCCCAAAAGAATAGGGTTACAAAATACTACTCCCATACATCATGTTTCAATTTAAACTTCAAACAATATCACCACATCGAAAATAACTTCATTTGTAATACACAGATCACCTGGCAAACATTTAAAACAGTTTCAAAATAGAAATGTAGAGACACTCAGAGTGTATCAAAATGACACAAGTTTAGGTCCTTTGCACCTTTTTCATCATAAACTTGTTCACTTTATTCAGTGAAAATGAAATGGCCTAAATAGCAGTTGCACCAAATGAAATCTCACAGTAATCACGGAAGTGTGCGTTGGTACAAAGGCAATGCCCCCAAAGCTTCACGCTCAGCGTTTTCCTTCTTAACCTGCCACCGAATCAAGTTAAATATATCAGAATGCAAATATTCCAAAAAATGCACTAGGTAGATTATAAACAAACAAAACAACTGTCGATAAAACAAAGTGTTCAATGGTTGTTTTGCCATTGGAAACAATTCCAGAAGAAAAACATAATCATAGTTCAAATATTATGAGTCAGTGCACTTATACTGAATAGTATATGATAATTTCCAATCAGTCCTCACCTTTTCACCATTATTATACAGTTAATATTTACATATATCTGGGGATTTTTTAGTGCTTGCTATAAATCAGTTCCTCATTCCAAATCAACAGAGAGATTGTTACCCAACAGACAATTACTCATACCACATACAGGAAATGATTCAGAATTTTACTAGATACTGAACTATTAAAACATATTAAAACCTCTATGAGCAACAAAGAGAATGGAGGAAAGTATGAAGCACGTATTATCATGACATCTATATTTGGGCATAGTGATCCAGATTTTATGACTGGGTAACGTATAGAACCAGATATATTTATAATTGTATTCAGTTATGAACAGACTTTAGAATTCATGTAGCCAAGTTCTTTAATTGGTCACTTCATTTATGAATTCAATTTCGGGTGGAGAAAAATATATACAGAAGTCATGTTTGAGCCTAAATGTGCATGTGTAAAACTTTAGTTAACATAATTTTTTACCCAATGCAAAATCATTAGTATTACACTTTAGACAAGAGGATGGATTCTTACACTTCATCTATCATCACTAATTAAATAATACTATCAAGGTGACTTATCTTGCATAATTGACCCTCACACTGCCAGTAATTACTAAAACCCAGCAAATAAAAAAATCGATAAGTAAATCTTAAACAGGAAATAACTGATTAGAGATATGCATCCAGAGTCTACTTTACTGAAACACTTACAAGAGTTAACATGTCCTGAAGATAGCTCCTAAATGGCGTCTGCATTGCCTGTGTACAAACAGAGATACGCAAGTAAGTTTAAAGGTTAATACGTAACAGAGCACACACATAATCAAATCATTTTCCATGAACTTATAGAAAACTAGTAATGTACTTCAACCATAAGCAAGCATGAAGTACCATGTTCCTTTCTAACTTGCGAGCATATGCTTTTAAAATTAGTAGGCACTAACTATGTGAATGATTGAACAAAACATAATTATAGTAAATACAAGAATTTCAAGGAAAAGTACATTACATTAAGTGCGAAAATGTAAACAAATGTACCGTAAGAGGCACTACAAAAGGGCCAATAACAGGCTATAAATCTAGTTCTCTTGCAATAGTTTGTGAAAATAATAGACAATAAATAGCAAATGGAGCTTATGATCAAAGTATTGGAAAATCGTCTTGAATCAACACAAGAACACACGATGAAAATTGACAAGAATCACCAACAGCTATAATAAAAAAAAGTTCCAGAAGTCATTAAACCACAGAATTTACACAAACAGCTCAATAAGCATCAATCACTCAAAGAACAATAAACGCATCCGATCAAGTTAAATACACAGACAAATCAAAAGTATTCAGAACACTAGATCTGCATTAGAGCAACATCAATGAACGAAGAATCGGAAACACCAGAATCATACCTGCAACTTCTCGGGGAGGTACTCGTGCTTCATGGACAGATCTAAGGCCCGCTTCAGGCGCTGGTTCCTCGCGTCCACTACCTCGCGGGGAAGACGATCCAGAGCCTCCTTGATGTCCAGATCGAACTTCGGATCGTACAAATCATCATACCTCAGCCCTGAGATACACCAAACAGCACCGTAAATCAACAAAACGCAATCGAATCACCAAAACCCTAGAAATGATTAGATTCGGAGTACGAAACTGACCGACTTTACGGAGGCGATTGGCGATGGTCTTCTTGTGGAGGGCGGCGAGAAAGTTCTTGTTTGGATTCCAGAAAGCTTGTAGCCACGACGAGGACGCCATAGTTGACTGCGGCAAGGAGCTTTCTGGTTTGTTCTGGTTCTTAGCTAACCACACCGTTCGCCTCCAATTTCGCACCTTATAATCGAAATCGAAGGGATTTGAGTGAACCTTGTGGCCTGTATTTGGGCCTGAAAATGGGTCGAATAAAGTGGGCTCTGTGTTCGGGCCGAATGCTTTGTACATGGGCCTTGAAGATCTTGTGCATACATTTTATGATCTTGCTAATTCATGTATTTTCTGTTAAATTGAGAATATTGGATTATCGTCAAGTTTGAGTTATTTTTTTGTCTGTTCACAAGGACGACAATGGAGCGGATACAGAGTATGTTCAATGATCCTTATATCTAACTTCGTTGAATTGGGAATGACGGGTCATCATCGAATTTGAGTTTTTTTTAATTTCTAAGCGGGGATGCGACATGAAAGGTTCATGAAGTTGATTTAATGATTTTCGCCCCCCACATTGTCGAGTTGGACACTCAATCCTAGTTGGATGCAGCGATTTTTGTTATCCCTACAAATTTTACAGAGTTGAAGTATTCGTATGTAATGACTACAAATGATTTGAGGATACAAATCATTAAATCTGTTTCAAACCCATTTCGTTGTCATCTGCTAAAAAATTATTTGAACTCGAGGAAGACAATTATCCCTAATTCAAAAGGCAATGAACGTAGATCACTAAATTTTAACATTGAATCCACCTATTTACAATCCCTAGATCCTTACAATTTTGTTGCTTATTGGGCTTGGGTTTTATATTTGTTAGACATAATCGGCCTCTACAAATGGATCTTGGAGAATTTGTAAGTGAATGACTCAAATGGGCTTTCAATTTGTACGGGTTTTCATGGCTTTGAAATTTTGACAGGCTCTCACAAATTCGATGATGAGAGAGGAAATTAAGGTGAGTGAGTGGAAAGTGAGTGAGCTTAACTGATTTAACCGACAAGGCAACCACCGCGTAATGGTGCTGAGCTCCCACCAGACTAAATAGCAGAAGACACGAGATTAGCACTAACTTTGCGTGTGGTGGGACAAACCAGTCAACCTTAAAACGTGTTAAGGAACTATTAATGTGGGACGACTATTTTATTAGGTCTTGTGCGTAATGTATGTATAGACTTTTTTATATTTTGTACTTATTTAATGTCAAGCCTAAACTGTCGTGCATTCTCACACGCTGACCAATCCAACAATCCTGGTTACGCTTATGGTTACAATATCGTATTGCTTTATATAACTTGACCCACCATGATTCTTGGGTCAAAAGTATTAGAGGACCAACTCAAATAAAGGTTTGGGCTAATATTTGAATGATCAATTATAGTTTTATACTCTAACACGCGCCCTCACGGACAAACCCGTTTTTAAGTTTGGACGTGTACTTTTGTACGCCTTGGGATTCGAACATGTGTCTGCGAAGTACTGCCTCTGATACCATATTAGAGAACCAACTTAACTAAAAGCTTAAGCTAATAGTTGAATGACCGATTATAGTTTTATACTCTAACACAAAGATCTATTACCTCAATGAGATATGTGCAAACCTATCATTTCATATCAATTGTTGGGGAGAATTCGATCGTACCAATGAATAACACACTACAAAAGAATTTATATATACATTAGCGCACGTCATTGACCTAAAACACTAGCATATCAAGTCTCTAAACTAATGTACGCATATTTTTTTTTGTATTTCATAATTATTCAACTTAAACCTGAACTCCCATGTAAAATCCTAACAAAACATCTAATACTAGATAAATACGAGAAGAATAAAACTGAACTGTAAATTAGTTCAATTACAATTTATGGATTCAAATCAAGACCAAAAACAGAAAAATAACAACTTGTTGGCTATACACAACCCTGCCACATTCTTATAACTCATACTAGTCCGTGAACAAAAAGTCTCTGAAATGTTATGTGAGTGAAATAAGTGAGAGTGATCAGTGTTCATGATTCACATACACTGTGGAGCTTGTGAGCTGAGCTGAGACACAAATATCTGGTCAAACAAGATGTTCTCAATAGGTTGACCCTCCTACAGACTCTATACAAGTCCATAAAGTACATCTGTACATAAGCCAATTGCAAACAATGTGTTAAATGGGGAAGAAGAAAAAAAACAAAAGTTGGTTAGGCTTCAATTCTAGGCATGAAGGCTTAGTGATGGGTCCACCATTCAAACATAACCTGCTTTAGCCTCCAAATACTTGTATTTAATTGACCATAAGCACATGCATGTTGACCTCCTTCCCCACCTCATTAATATTGAAATTTACATCTAGAATACAAATCTTGTTTCTAAATTATAAAATAAAAGTATAGATAATATTTGAGATTAATATAGTAAAATAAGGGCTTCATTTAAATTTAAGTACAGAGGACAAATCAAATACAAATCGTCCGACTCGGTAGAATTTGAGCGTGCACTGGTACACACAGATGAATTTGGTAGAACAAAAAAAATGATCGTGGTAGAATTTCGCTGCTACGAATCGCGCGCGCTGAGACAAATCTTGTCAGATTTTGAGTAATTTAACGACGGGTAGAAGTTCAGATGTTCTACCGAACTTGTATTGAATGCATGTATGTACTCGGTGTTGACAATGGGAGAGACCTGAGAAAGCCCAGAGCAGACCAGACAAAACTAACATTCGGACCAAACAGCCCACGTGCCAAATTCAATAACCATACTTTTACTCGTAGAGGATACTGGGCCCATCAGATCATGTTGGGCCCTGCGCTTCCAAGAAGATTCCTCGAGTCTTTTACTGTTATGCCCTTGTATCAAACTAAATTTCCCAAGATGCCACTCTATACGTTTGTCATTGTCATGCATGGTGATGACGAGGTCTATGAACTCTGGTAAACTTTGATCAAACATCTCCATCAACATTATTGGGGTTAAGCACGTTTCAGAAAATGTTAAGTGCTAATAAGTTGAAGAGTTTTTAGGAGATTAATTGTGAATTAAAAAAATAGATTAAATAATAAATCAGAAAATACAGTAGAGTAATTAGAAACAAGTCAAGAATTTTTACGATATTAATATCGCCGGTCCCGATTATGAGGTGGACATATCTAGTCATGTCGGTCGAGTTTGACTCTTATATTTTTTTACCATCCCTATATGCAGAAATTGACACTTTTGAGTATATTCAAATTCAATAGTCAATTTCAAGTAATTATCTTTCCATACTTCAATTTCACCCATAATGGCAATTACTTGTTGGATTGAATTGGGTTTGGTTGAGTAACTTGTTAGGTTTTTCTGGTTGACTACCATAGTTTCTACACACATGTTTCAGGATACCATATCAAGAAATAAAAGGGTTCATGTGAAAATAGTACCCAAAAATAGTTTCTATCACTACTAAATATAATGTAAAATTAATTAAACATATTACAAATTTGAGCAGGTCTGTTGATCCAAATTAATGGTGCATGATTAAAGCAACATAATGGTCATTGTGGGATACATAGGCATGTGCACGCATGTTCTTAGGCTGTAGAGCTAGGTTAGGTTCTTTGTATCATTTTTCGTGAAATTAATCGAAGTGATTAATGAAAGTTTGATTAATTTGTTCGTTACAAAAATATTTGTGGCCCGTAATTAATGTGCTTTTTTAATGGCTTGGGATAACTTTTAAATGTTGAAAAAAAATGGTGAGAATTCGTTACCTTCCCTAAATATGCATCCACATGTCTCATTAAAAACAGAGTATTGATTTGGCTTGATTTTGAACCTTACCTTAATAAAAATCTATGAGGACACTATCGGATGGATTTTGAAATTGATTTTGTGGGTATTTATTTGCTTTTAATTGTGTCCATAAATGGTATCCAGAAAGGGCCAATCATCATTTATTGAAATCATATCTTATCAAATTATGGGAATCTTATGAATATGGTTAACCTAAAAAGTTTTATTAGTTGGTTTGGTTGGTAAAGAAAATGTAAATCGTACCGACAAAGTGGCGGGGCAACCTGTATTATTAACTAATTATTTAGTGGAGTTTACAAAATTAGTCAATTCATGTGCATGAAATTAAAAGTTCAACTTTTCACCAACAAAAAGGAGAGAAATATCAAATAAAGAAATTGATCTCATAATTATAAACAAATAAATGTTTATGAAAATTTTATTTTTCGCCCTTAATTAATGGCCGGTATCAATACCACTAATCACCTCAATTGTAACTTATTAAAAAAATTACCCTACAACACTCGAGCCCACGCCTCCCAAATCAAACACTCCATGATACACATAACCACTCGGCCAATTAGCATGATCAATTTATTATTTGATAAGCAAGTTTAAGTGATTATTTGATAAGCATTTGGTTTGTGGGGGGGGGGGGTTTCGGAAAATAAACATATGAGTTTTTTCCGAAACTTGGATATACTTCACATGAATTCTGGTATATATATAAAAGTTGTGTGACTTAACAATAAAAGTTATGTAGTTTAGTGGTAAGTGTCTAATACCTTATGCACAAAGTGTCTTAAACTTTTTATAATAGTTGTGGGCTTTTAAACTCATTTATATGGAGCATCTTTAATTCTCACTTTATTTATTGGTTCATAATTATATTTTACTAATTATTTTTTCTGTTTTTCATTAAAAAAAAATTTTGTCCATTATAATTTAGTTAAACTATTTATTAATTATTGAAATTTTGTGAATTTTCTAAACAAAGTTATGTTGAGATTAAGTTCAATAGTGAGTCGTTTGATAAACGAATCAAACTCGAGCTCAACATATTATAATTTGTAAGTCGCGAACCGACTCACTTCGTATTTATATATACATGAAAGTTAAATTCAAAATCAACTAAAAATAATAATTAAGCTCGAATTAGTTTTTGTTATATGCCTTTAGTAATTATTTTATCATTATTTTTTAAAATAATTTATGTTATTAATTATTGTTGGATGTCGGAGTTAGTCCATAAACGTAATTCGATAATTAAAGCAACATACATCCATTCATGCAATAATTGAAGCAAATAAACCGAGAGGAACATATTGAATAAATACTTTATTATTGAATATCACCGTACAAATATAATAAAATTACTTGACATGATATTCGGGATCGAACGGATGAACACGGTGGAAGAGAATTTCGTCGAGCCACGGTAGACCGCTTTCCTGAAAACAAATATTGCCCCATATGTGCAACTCGCTCCCAAGATACAACGACGAACGAGATCGAACTCTAACCAGAATGCAGAGAGTAATCGTGGAGGAAGAACTAGAGAGAGTGTGAGAGAGAGTCAGTGGCTAGGGTTTGAGATTGTGTCTTCTCCGTGTATCTTTCGATATCTCTTTGACTCTAGCATGGCTATGTATTTATAGGCTCAAGGGAAGTAGAAACCTAAAAAGAATAAGAATGAAAGACTTACCAATTTCTTTTTCTTGGAGAATAAGTAAAATTCTACTTGTCGTTCAAATAAATTAGAAAACTTTTGTAGAGAATTATTTTGGGCCTAAGAAAATGTAGCAGACTTCGACCCTCAAATTTTCTGCTTAACTCATTTTCTCTACAACATCATTTCAAGTGGCCATCTTTGAGGCTCAATTTATCATTCACCTCTTGTTTGTTTAGAGCTCGTGATATACCGTTGGAAAGATCTAATGCCCTAGATTATATAAACGTGTTTCACATCACTCTAGGCCGAGTCTAAGTGTTCCATAATCACGACTCAGATTGACTTAGTCACAAGTTAAAACATATTTTAATTTTGTCATTTTAAAACACTTTTGTCCAACAATTAAATTAAAATTTTAATATGAAGTTTGCCTCCCCTTGAAATTTTTTTTGGATCTGCCTGATATGTATACTACTAAATATTAATTATCTTTAAATCATATTTTAATGAAAAACTTTTCATTCTTTTAATACATCTTAATTATGTTTTATTGGGAATGACTTTTCAGACTAAAATAATTAAATAAAATATATATTTAAAAGAAATTATCCATATTCTTTTGCTCTTTGTAACGCTGGTTGAGATTTAGGAGGTTCTTTCATCTTTCATGATCTCTTGGTTACCGTTCGTCGCGATGTCGAGCGGTGAGCTTTAATAAGATTGGGCTTCGGAAAAAAATAGGGTTTGTGAAAGCTTTCACATTCTGTGGCCGTGAATCAGTACCTCCGTTCACATTTCTTTCCTTTTGCTTTTGCTTTATCCTCCATCGATTTGAGTACTAAAGTTTTGGACTATATACACAAACACCAACTTAATAAAATAATAATTGAGAAAAAAATTGAATAACTGATAATAACATTTTATAATATATTTTGTCGGCAAATCCGTATTCGAATTCCGGCTAAAGTTATGGCGCACAACTCTATCAACATATATGATCGTGTTTTTTACCATAGTAAATAACTATTAATACTAATTAATTCTCGATCAAGGAGTGGTAATTAAGTGAAAAATTGGTTTCAACCGCAGTGTTGTTTACTTTACTAGTAGTAGAGTTGACGAATGAATTAACTCATTATTACCCTAGTTTTGGTAGGTAGCTTATAGCATCTGCATGCTGATATCTTGTCCCCGCAAATCATTTATAACTATTAATTAATATTGTTGAAATGTCCATTCTTTGCGGTTTAACTAACTTTCTACGACATTAGCGTTTAATTAGGACCTTTATTTGCCACGCGCCGTACGTCATGTAACTTGATTTACCAGCAATAATTCTAAAAAATTACATTACTAATTCTAATGTCATTTGTTCGTATCAAAATTTGAATATATATATACAGGGCAAACAGTGAGAATCAAGAAATGTACGAGAATCATGAGAATCAATGCAGAGGAAACATGTGACAGAAAGACAAATATTTTTCTATAGAAAATCAGTGATTGTCAGCACACGTCACGTGTCGCACGTTGGGAGGTTTGCACACGGTGGTCTGATTCGTACCATATTAGCACCATACACAGGGATGCATTCCAGTGAGAATCAAAATATGTGTGAGAACCGACGTGAGGACGTCATGTGACAGGAAGACGAGCTTTATTCTATAACCTAAAAGAAAAAGTGTTACCCGTCGAGAGAGTGGTGTAAAGAGTAATTGAAAGAATTACCCATGTAATTCATGACCCTAACTCTTCCACCATACAAATTGCCCATGTAATTCATGGGTTTTCGTAGACTTGACCTTCTGCACATGTATAATGAATATGTGCCCCTAAATGTATATATACACACACTTATATATAGTTTGTTCTTATTATATTTATAAACTCATCTCTGCAATAACAACACATAATGCTCCAAGACATCGACGACCCAACCTGGGTTTTCTTTTTCTCAACAAGATCGAGAATGGATACACATATAATTACTCGCATTGTCCACAATAAATTGCCATCAATGTGACACTACAACCTGTCATTGATACTATATATGCAACACTTGCTCTTTATTTATTTCCCTATGATAGAGAGTACCCGTTTAATATAAATTAAACATATAATTATTGGGCTGGACTTCAAATTTCTATATATGTATATTTGGAAATTAATTGTTTCATGTTAAGTACCAGAAACGTTAACATCATCGATATCGATCGTGGTGCACGACTGTATACATATATACTGACAAGTTACACTATATTTCAATTACAAAATGTCAAGATTTCACCAAAGTTCAGGGAATCATTAGATATCACTAATATTTCTTAATTTATAATTAGGTTTATTTTAATCATCTAATCCTCAATTAACTAGTTACAACTATACAATTCTGTCCATTCGGAAAAAGCAATATCGTTGAGGTCACTAAAAACACGACCGGTACGTAATTGACAAAATTTAGCCACCAGGTGTTGGGCCCGTAGACAGTGGTCTACAGGCTCACGAATACGCGCAAGTGTACGCGGTCGTTACAAGTAATAATAAACCTGATAAGTACATGGTCGAATCCACAAGAACCAATTAAGGGTCTATTTAGTTTCCAATTTCAGTTACTTATGCGAGAAATAAAAAAATGATTATTTAAGTAGGTGATTTAGGCAATAAAGTAAAATAGGCAAGTAAGTAAAATAGCAGTTGAAATAAGAAAATTTAACAGATAAGAGGGACACCATAAGTGCTAGACACTACATGCAAATCTCAATCAATCAGTCAATCAATCAAGCAAGGAAGTTCATGCAATCACGTGTTATCCTATGTTTCACAAAAATATTGATCCCGTCTCTCGACGCAAACCAACCTAGAGTTGATTCAACCAACTATTCTTTCGAACTAGTGGTTTAGCCAACTCTGCAATCAAACAATAATTACGGGATAAGGGTTCTCTCGAACCCCCTATGACTTTACTTGTCAGTTATCCAACAATCCTCTCAGACTCGACATCATAACAACACAATGATTATAACAATTTCTCAGCAAGAAATAATCATAATAAAACCAAAATCATAAGCTCACATGCATAAAAATCCAAGCTTTAAAGATAGATCTCAAAAATCCATGTATCAAACCCCTAGCACCCATGATTATTGGGTTTAGCCAACAATCATGATGCAAAAACCAAAAAGCATTCTAATTCAAGTTCAAGAAAGGAAGAGAAAGAGAAAGAACAACGAAACTCTAATCCGGTGGAGTCGGATTCCGTCAATTCATGCCAAATCTCTTGATTCGTGACTTGATCTTCGATGCCTTCGATCCCTATGCTCACGATCCGCCTTCA
>JAYMTP010001152.1:0-26030 GCA_036897365.1 Geranium brycei | reverse complement strand
TCGTTAGACCTCTGAGCAACGGGTCCATGAAGAGATGTTGCATGTCTTGATTGAGAAAAATCTGATCCAATCTGCTCGCTCTCGACCGAAGACCGAACTAGGTAAAAACCTTGTTCAACATAGGGAAGTTGACAAGGCTCATGTTCGCTATAAAAGCCTCGAAATCACCAAAGTCCACGTGGACTACGTGATTGGCCACCTCCCTCGGATCCCTAACCGTATTGAAGTCGCCTATAAGGGCAAACTTTTGTCTTACCGTGAGATAAACCTATCTCAAACTACCCCATAAATCTCTCATCTCTGTTGGAACTAAATGAGCATTGAGGTTAACGAACGAGACCGACTCCCTAGTGGCAATCGCCTCTCCGATCCAAACAATCATACTCGGAAGAACGTGGCAAGTGACTAAACGTAGAACTAAGGCATCCCATACCGAAATGACTCTTGACCCCACCCCCAGACGTGCCAGGTTGTACTGGAACTGATACTGCGACGAGAATCCTAAGGAACTAATGAAAAAATGATCAACTACCACACATATTGACTCTTGAATGACCACGAATTTCGGCCTATGAGTCTTGATGGTATTTGCAAGGAGCTTACACTTGGCTGTCGAGCCCAAGCCCCTGGCGTTCCAGCTTAGGAGTTTCATTGCTGAGCGAGAACCCTCGGCCCCGCTGGTGAAGCAATGATTGCTCTTGACACTCCTAACCCCTGTAATGCATCATCTGGAACCGAACCCTCCATCCTCTCAACCACCCGCACCAAGTTTGCTCTCGTGGTCAAATCAGCTAAGATCACCCTAAGAGCTCCTCTCGACTCCCCCTCCTCCATGTTTCTCCCCCTTGTCCTCAAGTTGTCCTTCTCAAGCCCCACAAGATCTTCCTCCTCCTCCTTCTCCTCCAGATCCCCCAAAACATCCCCATTATCCACTATCTCTTCCCACACCTCCCCATCTGAGCATGCCCCCTCTTTTAACTCTTCTACCCGAGTCTCCCCCTGCTCTTGAATCGAATCTTCACTCCCAACCTGCTGCCCGATCAACCTCCTTCTAAGAACCTACTCATGTACCCTCGGAACTTGGAGTGGTGTGGCCGAGGGAAAATGTCTCCCTTTGGAAAAAAGAGCTATCGCATAATCAAGTGAATAACGCCTTTTTCGCCCCTCTGCAGCTAAAATCGGCCCCTTCCATAACGATAGGCCAACCCATATCAAGTCCTCACCCCGCCCCGACATCTCTCCCTCTATGACGTGCTTCTCGGGAGTCAAAGGACATGACCAAGGAAAAAGGTTTCCTTCCTCAAACCCGAGGTCCCGCGTGTCACCTGCACTAATATGAAAAGAATCAAACTCAAACAATCTGGGGTAAGGTGTTAGCGACAATCCTACTTGAACCTGCCCCATACTGTCATGCGCAATACTGTCCCCAACAATCCTACCCTGTTCAACGGGGACCAATGTCTGATCCATCCCATTGTCATCTCTGGTTAAATGAGCCGGCGTGTGGACTGGACTATTGCAACTCTAATCGACCGAAACCAAGAAGTCACCCTGACCAACCGTGCCCAAACTCTTATCTGCCTCACTATCATCTCTAACCAAATGTTTATGCGTCTCAACTGAAGCACAGTGTAACTGTGGTTCCGCTCGCTCTGCCTCCTCAACCCATGAAATCTTGGTCCGTTCCTACCCAACAGGTACAATGGCCCCTGGACGAACAAGTGACTGACTCGAATCTGGCCTGACCGGCCGTTCAACGGACGAAACATCTAAAACCTCCTATACTGACATTCCTACTCTTGCCTGGCCGGAGGAAGTTCGATACGTGCACCAATACTGCAACACGATCATGCACCCTATACCTTAACGAGATCAGATGTATGGCTATCAGGCTCCCAATGGAACTGACAACCGTACTAATGGACTCAACTGACCAGGCAACCAGAGGCAGTCCCCTAATATCAATCCAGCGGAACACACCCCCATGTAGGAATCTATCAACTGTCAAGGTGCAAAAAAAAAAGAACCACTCCCGAAGGTCCCCTCAGTCAGTAGACCGTAGTGTCCCTACCTCCGCCTCCTCAGAGAAAGACAGCAGAAAGACCCTGTGGCCTAGATCAAAGCTTCTCCGGCGTTGACCGCCTTCGACTCGACCTCGCCGCCGCTGAAATGGCCGCGAAGCCACCTCCGACGCCGTACTTTTCATGGGTTTTTTGTTTCTTGTCTTTTCATGGGTTTTATGTTTTAGCTCAGGTATGGGTTCGTTTTGAACTGATCAAAATCGAATTTTAAATGGATTTATGGGGATTCAATGGACATAAGCTAAATGGGTTTTGATTGATTGTTGGTGTACGCTTCTCTACTTATTTGATATGGGGTTTGAAAAATTATGAAGTCAAGTTGTTAACTTTTTCATGTGAGGTTGTTTTGTGAATAAGCTAGGAATGTTCAATTCAACTCTTAATGAAGTAGGAGCTCATGATTTCCCATCAAGTTTTGATTTTGATTTAATAAAACAATCTATTTTTGAAAAGGGTGAGGTTCTGTGAAAGTGAGAGGAGAGAGAAAATGAAAAAAAAATCTCTCAATGGTCTGCTTGTAAAAATTTGAATGACATTTAAGGGCATTTATATTATCTCACATTAAAAACTAACTGAAATATGACCCGTTATCTAACTTGACACAAATTGAACTTTTACTGTCTTTAAAATCAGTTTTTAACTTAAGTGTATCTATCTGCAAATAATTGTATCATTTGGAAATTGAACATTTTGGGCATTTTACATATCAAATCTGTTAAATATAAAGAAAGTTACTTTAAGTGTAATAAAAAAATAAAGTCGTGGTATTTGTAAAATAAATTTTAAAGTTGAGATTGGAACTTGAAAGTGTGTAATTGGATATGTAATTATCCCTACAATAAATCAATTGTAAAGTTATAAATTTGTGTTGATGTGATACCTCTCTTTACAGTTGGATGGACGGCTGTAGAAGTAAATTACTTTCTATTTTGTAAGCATGATTCTCATAAAATATATGTTATATAAAGCATGAATATTTGGGATATGAATATTTGGGATATGAATAACAAATATGTGAAATATTGTATATTGTTCATTGATTGGTTCGATTAGTAAATAATTTGATTGGTTCGATTATGTTGGTAAATTGAAAAAAATTGTTTTAACTACAAATAATTGATAACCGATCGCCTGACCCCTAATTATATGTATTAAGGGTTGAAATAAAATTTCATTTATACATGAGTGAGTCAATTGTTCCTTGATCCAACAAGTTATGCAAGTTATTGTTGCTTGTTTGGAGGTTGACCTCCCCAAACATGCAAGTTGCAATATTGCACTTTGGTTGACATTTTACGTTGACCTCGCTAAACTTTCAAAAGTGCACTTCTGTTGATATTTGAGTATGAAGGATTTGATGGTTTGATTTAAAAATAATTTTGTATACTTAGAATATATAATGATAAGATCAAATTCTGTTTTTTGTTAATCAAACGCTTACCTCCCTCTCCCTTGTTCACTTCAATTGGATGCAAATCTTGCACAAACCTTAATTCAATCATTTACCTATTTGTTCACCCAAAAAAAGAGAGAAGGGTTTTCGACATTGATCAAAATAGAAATCGGTGACTTTAATATGATATTAAATATATTTTTTCTCTACGTTTTGTGCCCTTCTACTTTTCATAACAACTAATTATCCTGTATTTTTTTATCCCAATTATAGAATTTATATAAGAGAACGTAGTAACCAAACCAACAGAATTCTACTATTTGCACAAACCCTCAAAGGAGGATATATGTAGCATGAGACATTTTCTATAGATAGATGACAAATTTTGTAGATGAGTTCCTAGTAATTGTGCTGCGGTTTTATTACAAGACAAGTACCATCTTTTCTCAGCTCATAAGATTTAGTGCTTGTACATTTCTGGTTTGGAACATTTTCCCAGCATCCAAACAGGGCCCATCTGAGCTGACATCACCCATTGACTTTCGTAGAAAAAGAAAACAGTCCAAAGCCCATTCAGATGCACCTACGCGGTTTCATGCCCAGCTGTGGTTGATCTTCAATTATATATTATATTGTGATCGATCGATACCCCAATAGAAAAGATTCTAGATCTGCCTTAAAAATAAAATACTAATTATTCAGATCAGATTATTAGCCATACCCAGATCCAAATTTAGTCATAACAACAAGCTTCTCATTCTTGTTTTCTATTTTTATTTTGGTGGGTATGAGGCTTGATTTATAGAGGGAAGGAAAGTTTGTGGCTTTTCTAGTGTTCTTCTGTGAAGCTTCTGCTCTGGTATTTGGGGTGCTAAACTAGTAACCAGTGTGTGTAATCATCTAGAAGACCTTTTTTTATAAGTTTCCAGAAATGGAAAGTTCTAACAGCAGGAGGTGGGAGAAGAGAGGGTATGAGCAGAATGGAGAGGATTCAGAGCATCCACCAGCATCCAAAAGGCCCAAATTGCCTGCTTTGTCTAGGTTTTGCTTCCTATTTGCTTTGGATGTTTTTCATTTGATTATTGCCCTATTGGTTGTTGCCACTCCTGCTGTAAATGGAATATATGAATCTCTGTTTTGTATTTTTTATGAGTTCATTTGAACCAGTGTTGGTACTGTCTATTGGGTTTTTGTTTTCCTCGGAGTGCCAGTTTTGGTACTTATTCGAGTTTCTGAATCGGGTAAGTAAATAGGAATGATGAGTTGAAAAGGGGATTCGAGTTACGAATTAGGATCTGAAATGGGTTTAGTGACACTAAGAAAATGAGTTTCAAGAGCAAATTTGGTAGTTTCTACAATTGGATTGTGGTGTATAATGTACTAGGACTGCTATTTGCAATCTAAGTTTGCTTTTGCAGCAACCTGATGAATTGGTTCTATTAGATTTCTACTTATATTATAGGTTAAGTATTGGACTGTCGGTCTGTTGGTCATACATTCCAAATTTTGCTCTGCTTTTGTTTAGTACGACAGCGTTCATTCTGCTGCACTGCACTTGAATAACATAACAACTGATATTTCAATATCGAAACACTAGTGTTATATTAGTAAGTGTTAGATTGTGTACAAAACGTACATGTGAGTGATGAGGGCCGTTGTAGGGGACAAACATGCAGAACATATGGCTTCTAAGCATGTTCAAATTCTTTAACGCTATTGATGCCATGCCTCAAACTTAAACTTAACCTTCCACTTATTTATCACATTTTCACTCACAGAAACTTGGCCAAGAGGTTATAAGCTTTCAAATTTTTGTGTTAAGTTCTGCTGGTGAACTCTTAGGAATTGTTGGAAAATAAAGGTTCAATATCTTGGTGCGGTGCTGTTACCATGCTTATTTGTTAAATGCGCTCTGTGCAGATATGATTACAAATTTTTCAGTCCGTTTCTATAATCATATACATTAATATGCTTGCAGCGTGATTGTGGATGCTTTGAAGATTGATAGCGTGCAGCGACTTTCCTCATCTTTGGAACCTCTCTTGCGCAGAATTGTGAGTCATAAACTTAGTACTGCAAAAGGAAGGGCATTAAATATGCTCCACGTTGATGGTCTCTATTGGTCAAAATGTTTCATATATTACTTAGGCAACACATTGAGTAAAGTCACCGCCGAGTCAATTTTTTCTGGATGACATTTTACACTAGTGCTTGCTAATAACAACAATTTCATGTAAATAAATACATCAACAATTTCATTTTCAGAATAAAGAATTTTGCATAAACTCAAGTGATCATTCCTCTTGTTAATTCTGTACTCTTTTTAATTATTAACAGGTTAGTGAAGAAGTAGAGCGTGCTTTGACAAAGTTTGGTCATGCCACTTTGCCAGGAAGGTAATCTCCTTATAACCTTATATTGGGATCTAACTATTACCACTTATTACTCATATCTTGACATACTGATAATCAATCTGAAAGGAAGTAACTTCATATCCTATAAATTGTCCTCCTTGTTGGATCCCACAAGATGAGCTGATTAAGATCTTTCTAATTAAAGCATGATCATGCTGTTGTATAGCGTATAATTTTTATCTGCGAGGTCATCTCGTAACTACAAAGTCGTAAACCTATTAGAATATTAGGTTCTGACGGTTTTATTTAATTTTCCTATGAATCAATGTTGTGCATGATTACGCCATAGGCCTTCTCCTCCAAGAATCCAAGGCCCAGAAGGGAGAATTCTGCAACTTCATTTCAAAACAAGAATGCCTCCTCACCTATTTACAGGTGGAAAGGTGGAGGGAGAGCAAGGAGCAGCCATTCATGTTGTATTGCTAGACATGAATGCAGGCAGTGTTGTGCAAACTGGTATTGAATCAGCTGCTAAGTTAGATATTGTGGTGCTTGAAGGTGATTTCAATGAGGAAGCTGAAGAAAATTGGACAGCTGAGCGGTTTGAAAGCCAAGAAGTAAAGGAGCGTGAGGGGAAAAGACCACTCCTTAATGGGGAACTGCACATTGTCCTAAAGAATGGTATAGGAACTCTGGGAGACCTCACTTTTACCGATAATTCGAGCTGGATAAGGAGCAGAAAGTTCAGACTTGGTGTGAAAGTTGCTCCTGGTTACTGTGAGGAAATCCGCGTCCGAGAAGCTAAAACAGAGGCTTTTGCAGTTAAAGATCACAGAGGAGAATGTAAGTTCCTAAAAATTTGCATTTACTTTTGCTCTTTGGCTGACAAGCAGCTGTTTTCTAGAACAATTACATTGCATAGCTACTCGGCAATGATGACTTATAGCCACTGTAGTTGTGAGTTGTGTTGTGGCATGCGATTGCCACCATCAGCCTAGAACTTTCCAGCATAAGGGCGTACTGTGAAATCACTTGTAGGAACACTAGAATTACTGTTTGAAATAGTTACACTGGCCAATTCATGCGGTTCCTTGTGATGGTTTCAGTGTATCAAATCAATCTTTTGGAAAGCAGTATTCTATTTCTGGTTTTTTCCTTGTATGAGTTTAAGATATATATTTTTTGCCTATGTTATTGGTTGTACAATGTTGCAGTGTACAAGAAACATTACCCACCAGCTTTGCACGATGAAGTTTGGAGGTTGGATAGGATAGCCAAAGATGGAGCACTTCACAAGAAATTGGTGAAGGCTGACATTTTGACTGTTGAAGATTTTCTCCGGGTTCTTGTCAGAGACTCGCAGAGATTAAGGAATGTAAGGATTTCCTTTAAATGGTTTATTTGTTCTTGTTCATAATTACCATACTATTTCCTATTAGTTTATAATCTCCTTGTACAGTAACTGATAGTTTTCTGTTTTGTGATTCTCCAATATATAGATCCTTGGAAGTGGAATGTCAAATAGAATGTGGGAGAATACGGCAGAACATGCCAAGACATGTGTTTTGGGCAGGAAGCTCTATGTTTACTACACTGATGAGACTCGTAGCACCGGTGTTGTTTTCAATCATATTTATGAGCTTAGAGGCCTTATTGCTGAAAGACAGTTCCTCTCTTTGGAATCACTTACCCATTCTCAAAAGGTACAACTTCTTTCACTCTCAGAATTTGGAGTTTCAGACAGAGATGCTTATTTTAGAAGTCTACATTTGCTCTTTTTCTTTAATTTATTTATTTCCCAAGTTTGTCTGTTGGAATACACTATGCAACATTCTCTGACAGTCTGCAAAGGAAACTCTATTCAAATACAAGTTAATGGATACAGTCTTGTGCTTCAGGTTTAGTGCATGGTCTCCACTTGATAACCTTTGAATATTGGATCATGTATAACAAAATGTGACAGGAACCAGAAAGCACATAACATTGTAGTGTCTGGCATGGTAGAGTAAACTTGATAAATATAGACTATTGACATTCTCGGCTGTATTTTGACTCTACAGAACCATACCTGTAATTAGTACTAAAGTTTAATTTTTGTACAGATTAATGTGGATACCATAGTGAAGAGAGCATATGAACATTGGAATCAAGTTGTAGAATATGATGGAAAAGTCTTAAACTCCCTGACCAGCAGTACAAAGAGAGGGCCAGTACTTCCCAACAACTTCATCACAGATCATCATCAGTTCAATAATGCACAGGGCAGGCAGCAATACATTCCCTTAGAACCAAGCCCTCCTCCACGTGAAACTGCAAAAAACCACCCATCAGTTCCTGAGTTGATAGAGTTTCCATTTGCAAGATCTGATCCGATGGCAATGATGTCAATGAATGACCCACAGGGGGCATTGTCTGGCGGCATGGCCATGGACTACATGTCAGCCGGAACTCCTTACTATCCGGGAGATTCAAGAAATGAGCAGGGAATGGAAGACTTTTTTGCTGAGGATATCCGGCTTAGAAGTTCAGAAATGCTGGAGAGTGATGACATGCAGAGACTGCTGAGGACGTTTGGTGTGGGAAATGAAGGGTTCCATTCGTACACCGTGCAATATGAGGAGCCTGCAGTGGAAAAGACATACGGGCAGGAACAAGGCCGGAGCAGCTCTGGGAAAGCTGTTGTGGGATGGCTTAAGCTCAAAGCCGCCTTAAGATGGGGGATATTTGTCAGGAAAAGAGCTGCAGAAAGAAGAGCTCAACTTACTGAGCTTGACTGATCCTATTCCTCTCTTTATTTCTTGGGGACAAGATAGGGAAATGGTTGTTGCTAATTTTCTGATCATCATATATCGATATTGTTTTTATTACAGCAGGCTATTTTTTTTATTACAGCAGAAATGTACTCTCTTTTTTCTCTCTTCACTTTCCAGGATATGCTATGCTCTTTGTATGCAATGGTTTCCCAAAAAATAATACTTCTGTATATTGTTTACAAACAATAATATGGTGTTTGTTGAATCTGATCATTTTGTGAAATGTATCCATGATATAAAATGTGAATTTGTGATATGATTTCAGCAGCCACTCAACCCTCCCTGACCCCGCTGAAAATGCCAGAAGAACTCGAGAACTTTGCAAATTTATGGGTTTTGCTTCAATGGTCAGCGACGAAGACATGATTAATTCATTTCAACAGATAGAGACGGTAAATGCAAACAGTCTCCAAAATCTTTATCAAAAGTTGACGAGGTCATGTCTTTATGTTGGGAAAATTGTAAAAATGTATCTATAACAGTGTTGTAGAAATCGTTAAGCGTCAGTCGTTCGAACAAGTCCTTCGAGGATTAGGTATCGACTAGTCAGATTTCTATTTTTTAATCTAAATAAATATTTGTGGTAATATACATTCACCCAACCTTGTCACTTCAAAACCTGTCCACCGCCTCCCTTTACCATTCGCAAAACTAGGTAATATAGTAAAGTGTCACACCTGGGAGATTTTCACCAAAAATCTTCACAACCTTGATCGACGAATTCTCTCCCAAGTTTGTCAAAGCCTCTCCCCCTCTACGGGTCGAGGACGTATCTACCTTAGAGCGTTTGAAACCCTCGACAATCGAGATTCCCTCAACAACCTCCGATCGTCGCCCTGGTCATTATGATCTCCTCTTGCGGGCGAGTGCCCTGTCCTCGACTGGCCAACGAACAACTATCCACCTAAGCTAACGAGAGTAACCTAGAACACCACAGTCCGACCTACCAACGCCGGTCCGCCCCCGCTCCTCCAACAAGCACCACGACGTCCGAAGCCACAAGAAGCCCAAGACGACGTGTCCCTGTCCGGTCTAGACTGTAGAACCACCAAGACATCGGCTCACCACAATGTCGGCCCGCCTCTTCGCTCGCACAACCGGCCCAATAAACGGTCCGCCACTAGACAAGCCCGCACTAATTCATCCCTTCTGCAATCAAGGACTCCTCCCTTATCAACTCATGAATCTCTTGGACAAGATGAAGACTAGATACACTTCTAAGATGAGGAAGGATTTTATCTCAACTAATTTAGGATTTATCTTTATTTATTTTGTCATTTAATAGCTAGAGTTGTAGTAGGAGACTCTTCGTACTAGTAGTATAAATAGAGGTGTTTAGGCATTGTAAATCTTAATTTTGGATTGCAGCGCAAGGCTCATCCCTAGTTCATCGGTCTTCGGATCTCCGGTTGAATTTCCCGGCAAATAAAATGGTCCCCTTCTACTTAAGAGCGGCCACGGTCCATGTGACCTTATACTCTATCTCGTCCCGTTCTTAGGTCGTTTCTCTCGATTGATAATAGTACGCTTCATCGTCGTTCGGATCCAATATCTCACTATCGTAGACTTGTTTCTACCTACAGATCGACTTATCTAGGCTGGAGAGACGTCAATCAGTCTCGCATAAACGCGACACGACTCGACTCGACCTTGGGAATAAGTCCTCTCACGCCGTGAAAAAAGGACATTATAGTAATTTTGTTATTCAAACCCTATCTTGTCTTAAAAAATATTGTTGCAAAAATGAGATCTAAATCGTATCGTCTCCTTCGTTTATGTTTATGGTTTCGTTTCGATCTTGAACCTCAATCACACTCGTCGTCTTCCTCCACCGTTTCGACTTCCATTCACTGAGTCAACTTGCCGCCACTGCCACCAAGCTCGCCGCAACTACCTCCTCGAGAACTGTGAATTCACGGTCATTTGGTCTTGAGATATAAGCTCTCTACCTCGTATCCTCCTCGCTAATGGCTTCTCCGGAAGTCAATTCCTACCTTGCCTTGTTCGTCGTCCTAGCCCTTGAGCGAGTCGACTCGGCTAACTCGACTAATTGGGACTGCCTAATTGACCCACAGACTTGGTCCGCTTCGACTGCCTAAAATCAGCTCATCGGTGTAGATTTCGGCACCTAGGAGGTCGACTAGGCCAATTTTCGCAACACTGTGTATACACACTTTTGTAAGAGGACGTTGTGTACTTTAGTAATGACTAAAGGGGTTGTAAACTTTGTTTTTCGTGCAAAATGAATATATTCATACAAAATGACAAAATTACCACTGAAATTAAGAATTAAGCTTTGTATGAAAGATTTTAAAAGAATAATTTTGAACTTAAAACTAATTCAGCTAAATTAAATTTTTTAGTTATCAAATTTCAGTTCGAATATAAAAATTGAAGAACTTAAAAAAATTACTTCTATTTTAGAAAAATTAATTTTTAATTCTAAAGGCATTTTCGCCATTTTTTTAAATTGCGAAAAAAACAAAGTTCTCAGTATGTTTTTGCTTACAACAGTGAACCTGAGAAAGATCGCCTAGGAATCGAGGGAAAAAAAATAAAGCTTTGGGATTTACCGCCCATGGTAACGAGGAAAGCTTCATAGCCGAGCTCCAACTCATGAACGAGTAAGATGCTCGTAACTGTGAAATAGATTTTATGACTTAAATCTCGTAGTGCATTCCGCCTTCTTGCTCATCTACTCCACTCTTGTTATGTATGTCACACATTCCTCTCATTGTACCCCGAGGTTGCTGCTTCATTTTCGGGATCTCAACTTCCTAATTAATAAACTCTCTATTCCTTATAAAAAAATACATATACATAGTTTTTCCATTTTCCGTTTAGATTATTGCCCACTAGGAGTTAACCTAGTTTGAATTTTGGTTAGGTTTATTGCCGATGAAAAAAACTATATGGACGATCATTACCATAAAATGAGTTGACAAAGATGTTGCCATAAATGGGTGCAACAAGTATGGATCAGATTTTCTCAGGCCCTAAGGAACACGCAGCTACCTTTTTAATCATACTACAACAATTGTAGGACGCATAGTCACTCAATGGCTGCAAGAGCAGAATTAAGACACCTACAACTACAACTATAAGCACTCACAACAAAAGCAAGTAAATCATTCACCATAATACAGCACTAATATATTTTGATATTCAGTAGAGCAGCAAGTATAGCTACTTGTTTCTGCATGTTCTGTCTGATAGAGTTGGCAATCAGTATAACTATTTAAAGAACAATATGCAATCACAAAACCTCAAACCGATGAATCAGTCTAAAACAGACCTTTTTTTTCTTGAAACAGCTTCATATTCAATTTATCATGAACCATATAAAGTTCCCATGTGTTCCCTGTGTAATGTGATGTACAAGAGCATAAATATATCTTGCAATAGTTCAGATCTAACACTAAAGCTAGAATTCTACCATTCAATGTACCTAAATGTAAGTGGCAACTTGGAACAAAATAACAAGGCACGTGAAAGCGAGACTCGAATAACCAATGAATGATATATGAATATGATTATACCCGCTTGTCCGTTGCATTCATTCAGGTAATTGTGAATGAAACCATCTCACGCCTTGGTCTGAACAAGCGCATGATATAATGATCATACCTGCTTGTCCATTGCATTCAATATATCATTCAGGGACTCGTGAATGAAACCATCTTGCGCCTTGGTTTGTTCCAGAAGGTACTCCTTAGACCTCATCCCCATGCCCATGGCAGAGTTGTCAACCTGGACTACAGATTGGGAGATTAAAGAGGCATCAATACTTGGACTGTTGATTGAATTGTTTTGGTCCATACTTCGGCTCAAGGATCCCATGGAAGAATGGAGAGAATTCATGGAGCTGAAAGTATTATTCAATCCATAGTTGTAACCCATCCCAATGCCACACATCTGATTCGCTGCAAAGTTTGTATTCTGAACAGCATTAACAATCAGGCCTTTCAAATCCTCCACACCACCAGTTGAAGACAACTCTATTGGGTTGCTAACAATACGAGAGCTGCTTGGAGATATAACGTCTATCATGTTGTTAGTTGGCATTTGATTTCTAAAAGGTTCGCTCAAAGGCAAAGAATTCGATGGAAAGCTTACTAACTGAACACCACTATGCCAGCTATCATTACATCTGCTTTGGTCCAAAAAAGTAGACGAACCATTAGGGCCAGTCTCAATAGAACTTGGATCTGCTCTGAGACAAGACTGATTGCCAAACCCAACCCGGTTTAGCCCTTGCTGTGGCAATATTAGAGGATTGCTCGTGGAACAGCCAAATGAGTTGCTTGGGCCAATCCCAATTGGGGAACTAATGTCTTGGTAGCTTGTACCAAGAAAGGTTGGTGGGTCGTTCGTGGAATTGTACCCTGTCAGAGGAGTGACCATCTTCCTCTGCTGCAACTGGTTGAAATCCAATGATGTTGGAATTCCTTGGAACAAGCTTACACTTTGGCTAGCAGGTAAAATACCCGAGTGGCGCGTTCCAAGACTAATTAAAGAATTGGCCATCTTTTGAGAAGGACCTGGTTGAACCAATCCAGAAGAACTAATCTCGCGTAGGCTCAAACCAGCAGGAGAGTTCAATCTACCAAGTAACCCACCCGGAGGATATGATGAAAGAGAATTGTTTGAGAATCTTCCTGCTCCGGCGGAAGTGTGAAAATCTCCAAATCCATCCAAAGAATCAATACGCATGTAAGAAGAATTTCTACCCCCAAGAGCCACCGTGTTTGGTTCCTGGCTTCTCCTCTTTAGGTAAAGCCTAAATTTCTGCAACCAAATAAATTAAAGTAAGCTTTACGGTGACTGTTGCAAGAAATAACTATAATAAGTGACAAGATAAATGATTTAATCACGCAGAGAACTTTACATCTTAGGATTGGGTATGTGATGTATTATGAATATGTGAAATAATCTCATACTACTATGAAGTTGGACACACCATGACTTGACAAAGAGAACTCGAATAAAAGGATAATTGAACCATATAACACATGTAACAGTCCAACATGTGACTTTAAAAAAAGTAACATATCAAGGTATATGACTTTTTAAAAAGCAATGCATCAAGGTTTGGGCTCAAGTCCTCCCTTATGAAGTCTATCGGCGAGTTGGTAGAGATATAACGCCATTGAGACTACTCTGACCCATAGGCCACAAGTTAAAATGAAAGTGTTGTTTGATTGAACTATATAAGACATAAAATTCTAATGCATGACTTAAGAGGGGATTGTTGTTTGTCCTCAAAATGTTTCTTATATATGTTTGAAAATCTTTCAAGTATTTTGCAGGTCCAAAAAAGATACACAGATAACCAAAACGAATATTATTTTTTGGGGCTTGACTATTTGTAAATTGCAACTGAATAAAAACTATAATAAATATCAATTTAGGGGCTTGACTATTTGTAAATTGCAACTGAATATATACTCTAATAAACATCAATTTGAACTAAAAGAATGGGAAACAGAAGACACATGCCTGTAGATGGCTTGCAACATTTTCCCTAGAAAGCCCTTCAACATTCATCAAGTCAAGAATCTTCTTTGGAACAGCCTCTGCATGAAAACACAATAATATCACAACAAACATCCATATGAGGATGCATTAACCGGAGTGCAAAAGAATCCAAGCATAGCACAACTCACTATCAAGACCCAATTGATCAACAGCATCAACAAATTTCTTGTGCAAGTCCACAGACCAAACAACCCGAGGTTTCTTCTGGGTTGAAAGATCATCATTCTCAGGTCCATCATCTTCACCATCTTCTTCCTCATCATCACTATGTTCCTTCCTCTTCCTATTTGATTTTTCACTCTGATCACCATTGCCAGATGACGTGACCCCTTTTCCACCTCCAACTTGCTCATCTTGATCGGTAACCTTGTTCTGGTCCTTTGGTTCAAATTTCTTTTTCCTAATTACATGTTGCCATATATTTTTGAGCTCCTCAATCCGAACAGGTTTCAGTAAATAGTCACAAGCCCCATGGGTTACCCCCTTCATTACTAGCTCAGTATTACTATGTGCTGACAACACTGCAACCAATTTGAAGATTTAAATAACGGAGAAAGATAGTATTAGAGTATCGTATGAACAAATTGCATCCTAAAGCAATCTATAACTTAAATAGTGATACAATGAGGATTGTGCTTACTGATCACTGGCAAGTCCATTTCAAGGCCCACAAGTTCGAGTAGCTTAAAACCATCAATGTCAGGCATATTTACATCACTGATAACCAAGTCATACATATCTGGGCTTTCCCTCAGCATCCTGAGGGCTGCAGCAGCCTGATTTGCTGTAGCAACTGGAGCAAGCAATATGTGAAACAATCTCAATTCAGAAAGCTGTTTTTAGCAGCAACACCCATATACAACAATCAAACATGACCATACAACTTGGATACAAATAGCACTCTAATTTAACTAATCCCAAGTGATATCAAAATGTAACACAGTATTGAATCCTAGAATAAAATGAAGTCTATTTCGCCCAATTTCCCTCACATAACACAAGGGAAATGATTGAACTCTGAGCACTGAATCAGAAAATCAGGCTACTGAATGAAATCAAATCAATCAACAAAACCCAATTCAAAAATGATGGACACAGAACCAAAACAGGTTCCAGATTAAAAGAAAAAAGGCTCATTTCGAACACAGAATCAATGTCCTATCAACCAAACAATAATCAATAAAACAAAGCCAAACCTTCATACTGGCATTTTCTGAGCAGACTCTCCAACACTTTCAAGCAAATGGGATCGTCGTCGACGGCCAAGACCCGCATACCCACCGGAAACGGGTCAGTGGCTCCATTTTCACCCGCAGGCATTGTCAAAGCTTCAAGCTTTCAGGACTTAAAGACCCTTTCTGGACAGACCCAGATGCCAAACAACTCAAAGGGTGTAGAAGAAACAAAAATGAGCAAAATGAAGAAGACAGAAAAAAGCAAACCAAGAAAGTTGCTAGAGAGAGAGAAGAGAAGTAAGTAAGTAAAGCTGTACGGTTTGACAATGATGGTGATTGATGGCTGAAAAATCAATTACTGTTAAACTTCAATCTCTCTCTCTCTAAGTATATTATTTGTCTCTAGCTTTTTCTCCACAACAGAGCATGTTTATTTTAAACTTTTTTCTGGGCGTCCTTAAATATTGTCAATGATTTTTGAATTAGGTGGCCCCACGCTAAGAAGAATCTTGATCGTTTATCATTTTTCTGCTCCATGATATGATCATCCAACGGCTGTGAGCGCGAGAGATCCATCATGCCCACGCATATTGGTCAACCGTGAAAAGAAAATCTCTGTACAGAATCTGCCTAATTATTTACCAATTAAATGCTGTAAATATTCGAATATTCTAATTTTGGGAAAAAATGTGTCATATTGAATTTGATTGAACCGCAATTGCTAATTAGAGAGGGGGCCATTTTTAACTAACCTATTTTGCTCCTCTTTTCCATAAAAATTATATTATTTCTCTCTTTGAAATGACCATTTTGGGTTTGAATAGGATGGAATGACAGTTATTTATTTGAGGATAAAGTTTTTTTTTTCTTCGATATTTCTATAAATTATGTAGAAAGACTATTCATTCGACGGTTGCACCAATCTTAGCAAATGTGTTGGCCTAGGGACCAAATTAACTTATTTATCTTTTCAAAATACATATAGCTGAAAAACTTATGCTCTATTTGAAGTATTTCTTTGAAAAATTTCAAAGAACCCTTCCCAAGTATATGTGAGCTTCACTAAACTTAAAACATGATTTTTTTTTATACATTGTATAGTTTCAAAAAATTTCTTTATGTAAGAAATAAAGAATTTTTTGTTAGTATTAACTAAACTTAAAAAAATATTTATAAAAAATTTTAAAAATAAAATATGCTTTTAAAACATTGTTTTATCTTTATATATATAATTTTTTTGTAGAAAATTTTTTAAAAAAAATTAATACTAAAATATTTTTATTCTTTGATTTTATAAAAAAAATTAGAAAAGAAAAGTTCAAAATAAGTATTTATTTGTTTAAAATTTTTGATATCGGGGTATGTTTATCATTTCGCAAAAATTTAAGAAAAAGTTAACCGAGAGGGGTAGCGTGAATTTTTAAAACTTAAGGTACCGTAGAAACCGTATTTTAAATTAAAGGGAGTTAAGTGAAACTCGCGTATACTTAAGAATGCTAAGTAGAATTTCCCTATTTTTTTTTTGAAGCTCTATTTTAAAGTATTTAACTATTATAGAGAGGAAGAAAATAAAAATGTTGAGGTATTCAATCCACTTTTTTCGTTGCCATCAAACTAGGGAAGTCAACCAAATGATTTCCCAGCAACTAAAAATTAAAATTAAAATTAAAATAAAATAAAAAATAATAGTAGTTGAATATTTATATAAATAACATACATACAATCAAAATATTATTAAAAAATATACACAATTTTGACCAACTCTAATTTAATTATACCCATCTATATAACTTTCATTCCAGGTATCCCGAGTTTGAATTTGTTACAATTAAGGTAACTCCGTAACAAGACGATGTGAAAAGTCGTGTTTGTCCTTTTTGATGAAGGTCTCTTGTACGTTCGTCACCTGACATTAATGGTACGAATTAATGAAAGTTTGTTTAAGCTGAAGTTGTGCGAGTTCTTCAGCATTGTACGTATTCTTCAACACTAGTGGGTTTGAGGACGACGGGCAAAAGTTTGAGCACGGCAATGTGACCCTCCAATAAGTCTGTCTACCATTACCAATAAGTCGATTTGAATCGGGTCTATATCAATGGAATCTCATCATCCATAGATAACAAATTGGTCAGATATATTTTTATAGATAATAAAACATATTAACGGTATAATAAGAATGCTTGAGAAAATTATAAAATTAATGAAAAAAATTATATAGCTAATATGCGGTTTTTCATACAATAAGACCCAATCCAATTTGTTCAGACTCGTTAGGTTTGGCCATTACCTTAAGTGAGGCCTAACGTGTACACCTTTTTTCATGAACATGTGATCTTGAGTAGAAGCGAGCGATATTTTAGTAGGTAGATTAACACCCCATTTGGCCCAAGCCTTATCCCTAGTAGATGAATTGGTGAACGTTGTATTTGGCACGCAGCTAGCCACTTCAAGGGAAACTTGTCTAAAACTACATAGAGGGAGAGAGGTCTGGTTATTGATGTGAAATTGATACATTTTAATCCACAACAAAACATCGCCATAACTAACTAAAACATCGCCTCAACCCTAAAGTACAATGAGCTAGACAAGTCCATACTCATAACGATAATCATGTAAATCTATGAATTAAATCATGCATTATAAAATTCATAAATAGCATAAATAGCGAAATGAAACACGAACAAAGATCAAACTGCATTCATTGATAAAATAATTTACAAAGAAAGCGTAGAGAGGATAAAACTCATTTTATTCTCGGTTTGAGAATCAATACATGTTTTTTATCTCCAAACCTTTCCTACAAGTTTTGACCTTGAATCTTCAGACTCGAGTTCTGAAGAACATGAAGAACGCGATGAATGCTAGAGAGAAAATGTGGAGTAAATGATGAGATATGAAAGTGAAGGGTGATGAAAATGAGATCAGAATATAGCTATTTATACTAGTCGAGTTTCCTACTTGACCACGGGGCGTGGTGGTCGGCCACGGGGTCGTGGCCGGAACGATCCCTTGTTTTTAGCGGAGACGACTAGTCCACTTCAACAACATTTGACTAATCTTCTGGCCACGGATTGGCCACAGGCCGTGGTCATGACCACGATCAATGTCTTTCCCCTCAAGTCTCAGGAACAGCTCCGCAAAGTCCGAAGTGATCGTGGCCACGGGGCGTGGTCTTCGACCATGAACTTGGTCGAGCAAGGAGTTGGACACAGGAGCTTGGGGTCTTGAACACGGTTCGTGGTCGGTTGACCACGAGGGACTTCTCTTTTGGTCTTCAGACATAAGGTTTGAGTTTCATCAAGTGTGGCCATGGTGACTTCTTCGCATTGGCCACGGGTAGTGTTTAGTGTTCTATGAGTGATCTCCAAAAAGCGGCCAAACAGGCCCAAAATCTACAATATTTTCTCAAGAGACCCGGGAGATAAAATAGGCCTAAAACAGGGGTAAGATGTACCCGAGTAGGACAAAATAAGGCGCAAGTGGGAGGAAAATGAGCCAAAAAAGTAATGCTTTTGCGTGTCGCGTTTTAGGCGTGCCAAGTTTTATCGCCATTACCGGGAACAATACTTTTATCAAACTTTACTATTTATAATTGAGTTTTAGATTGATACTTGTTTTTTTTTAAAACAACATTTATAAATTTTAAAAAAATTCCTGACTATTTTCAGTAATTAAAAAATTCCTGAAAATTTCTATTTTCACCCTCGGATGTTCCGACGTTAACACTCAATAACAACAAGTAAAAATGATTTTGAATTAAAAATTTTATTTATTATTTTAAGTGGTGGCCCCATTTTTTAGGTAATTTGAAAGAATCGGATGTATTGTTGATAGAGTTATCGTGAACTGTGTGTATTAAAGAGATTCATAGAGGTAGCTATTGCTCACTCCCTGGCTTCATACAGCAAAGATATTTGAGTGTGGTAAATTTATGGGTAGATAGGGAAAGTAATGTAATGTTAAAAAAAAAAAAAAGGATCAACATAGGTATTTGGGTGGGGTGGGTAGATAGGGAAAGTGATGTAATATTAAAAAAAATGATATGCATAGAGCCTCTATCACGTATTGGGTATTGTTTTATCGACAATAATTGAAGACATTCTACACTATTAGCATGTATCAAGACTTAAACACATAACCTCACATATGTTAAATGAGCTCATTACCATTTGACCCAACTTATATTTATATTGGGTATTGTTTTTCTATTTCTTAATAACTTCAAAATTCATATATATTCTCTTACATAGAAATTTAATTGGTTTTGTTCCACTTCTAATGAAGTATTTAAAATCATCGATACAAAAGTTGAAAATTTCAAGTGATAAAAATTATTTTCGAACTGAGAAACTTGTTTAGAAGAGGAGAAAGTCCCTAATACATAACATTTTTCAATCACAAAATTCATATATAGCAATGATCACACAGCCCAAGTTTGTTAAAATACATGACATCCACATCCAGCACCACTCTCACATGCACTTTCCAAGATGGAGCATTATCATAATTATCAAGAACAAGCTCCACTTATAGCAAGGAGGATGGCTTCATCTTGTAACTGAACACTACCCTTTCCAATTTGCTACTCTTATTTATGTCAAACAACTATTTCTTTCCAAATCTCAAGCACTTGTTGTGTTTAATTTCTGAAATGCTTGGCTCTGAAGTTAGTTGCTGCTTTGGCGGGTTTGTGAGGGAGAGCTTCTCCATTGCATTTATAAACTTGCGCAAATGCTTTATGTACTCTGGGTATGTTTCGATGTTGCAGTGCCCTCCACCATTCACCCATAAAGGGTCGTATTTTTCCTTTGCAAGCTCCCACAGCCGCTTCCCGTGAGAAAAGTCGACAATGTCATCCTGCGTTCCCTGCAAAATATTGCATCCGAAACACAAGTTCAATGAATTAAATCAAATCTATAAAGAAATATATGATTGACACCCCATCCAAGGGGATAAATATAGTTCTAATGCTTCTAACATGGGAAGAATGTTTTCCGTAACTTCAGCTTCCATATTGATATTAATTCAACTAAGATCATTACATCTAAGTGTATCGTTGCATGGAAATATTGATGACACTTGGGATAAGAGCTTATTATCAACACTGGTCTAAGTTTGTGCAGGGCATTAGCAACTTGCAGAAATGAGGAATTAGACTTCAAAATCATGTTACTAGTATTGAATGTGACGAGTCGTGGCTCTAGGGACTGATGTTACAATTGCTCACCTACACCATTTGTCTACCCTTATAGACCACACTAATATAGGGTCTACAATGATTTTGGACCACCTCTGAACTGTCTCTTTTAGAGGCCTTCACAAATACTCCCCCAACAATTTGAGGCTATGCAAAGTGACCCATATAGCTTTTTTCATTTCCATGTATTGGAACAAACATCAGATGCTATAACAATAGAAAGGTATTTCATGAGGAATAAGGTGCATTTTGACTGAAGTAATCAGATTTTAAGATTTTACAAGGTCTTTTCTACCATAGAATTACAAAAAAAACGGAGCGAACTTTCAAATTTAGTCTGATAAGAATGAAGACTACTATGCATTTGAACTTATATTCACAAAAAAAAACAGTGAACTGATTCAATTTCTTGTGATAACAACAATAATGATAAGAAATTAGAGGTCCAACACAGCATACAAGTACATGAAAATATGCATTGTTTATACATTAGGCCATGTTGCAATTGAGTTTTGTTGTATTGCAGCGATAAAGCGCATACCATACCTGAAACTTTCTCATCACACAAGTATATGCTAATAAACAGTTTTTACATGCATTCTAAACCTAAGGCAGTGTTGGTAAATGAAGTGAAAAAAGAACAGCATAAAACACAATCAAGGTGAAAATGATTTGAGTGCTCAACATAAATGGAAGTGAGCATGTGAACAGAAACAACCAAGGGGAAAAATTACTTACATGTATAACCAGAACCGGACAGTTGACTTGCCGTATTTTGTCTATGTTCTGAAAATATTGAATAGGTCCATCAATACCAACACCAAGTAGTCAAAGCCATCAACTAAGATCCAGCAAAAAAACTTACTTTGAAAATGTCAAATGGAAGTGTGACCTTGACTGGATACAAGACCCGTATGCCCGAAAGGATGGCACTGTGAAGGACTACTGCCCTTAACCTCTGGAGACGGGCACCTAAATGCAGTGTGGGCCCACTTCCAACAGATTGGCCATACAAAATCAGTCCCTCCTGATTAACTCCGTATTCTCTCTTTAAACAGTGGTACACAGCCTCAATGTCGTAGTATGTGTTGAACTCAGAAGGCTGTCACGTAATTTTGTTTTTATTTTACAGATATTCAGTAATCAGGAATACAACTAGGACAAGTCAATAGATAAAAATCCTAAGATCATTGGCGTAATAAAACCATATTTGTTGCCTCCCCTTATCTTTTTTACTTTTCAACTCACAAACTACATTTCTACGATAGATTATTAGATTCTCAAAGCAACAGAAACTCCAAATGCAAATAATTGTTCGTATACGTACCTTACCCGTAGATGCTCCATATCCTGAATAATCATAGCTGTAACATAACAAGAGACGCGGCTAAACAAAATTAGAAAGTTCACAAGAGATAGCCAGCTAACAGCCTCTTAACATTCTGCCATTGGAAAGTTCACTACAGCTGTAGATTAATCCCAAATAAAATACTAGGAACATAATTAACAATGTTATTTTTCTTTCCATGTTATATTTGTCAACCAAATAACTGCAGAAAAAAACACATATCACAACAGTAGTGAAGCAAACCCCAATTCAAAGAATGTTTACCACGCGAAAATGAAATGATTGAAAATGTAAAATAATCCGCAAAAATGAAATGATTGAAAATGTAAAATAATCCACGAAGCCAGCAAATTTCACAAACCAACCTCTCCGAATCCAGAAAAGCTATGCCATTTACTATTACTAGTCGCCCCAACAAATGAATGGTAATTTAGTTTATCAGGTGGCAGACAAAACAAGCATGAAATGTTTATGTTGCAGCATCATTATATAACAGTCAGATGACAATCAATGCTAAAGGACCTAGAGTTAGATATGTAAACATTAATAATCCAAAATGGGAACTGCCATAAAGAAGAAAAATATTAGATTATGTAAGAAACTGCAAAACAATCAGAACCAGAAAACAGAAAATGGACTAAAAACATAAATTGCAAAATTTGGTATTGACGGTGTAAGCAGAAACAAACATGATTACAAAAAAAAACCCAGCTGAGAATGGAAGAAAGCAGAAAAAAAACCCACCAGAGCACGATTAATAAAATCAAAGACAAAGCCAAAGCAATAAAATTTCCAAAGAAAAATGGAAACTTTAGAAAACCCAATTGCAGAGAAGATGAGAAATTGCAAGCCAGAAAGCAAAACCTCATAATATTGATGCGGAGGTGAGCGCGGAGCTCGATGAAGAGGTCGTGCATCTGGCCCAAATCGGCGGCGTTGCCGTGGGAGTACAAGAGGGTGAAACGGGCGCAAGGGTGCTTCCAGAAGGTGGCGACGATCTTGTTGCCGGCCTTGGTGTCAAGCAAGTGGACGTCCATGTTCTTGTCGCCGGAGATGCCGGAGAAGACAACCTTATCGCCCTCCGCCTCCCTGTAAACGTCGTACGAAGGAGGGTCCGGAGGGAAAAATGCGAACTTGGCAGCCACGTTCGACGTTACATTCCCCATCGCAGGAACATGAAACAGACAGCAAGTGAGGAGAGGTCAACTGGCTCCTCTCCCTCTTCTTCCTCTGCTTTTGCCTTGTCTAGATTTCTGTAAGGAAGAAGAAGAAGTGGGTGGATGGATGTTTTGTGTGGATTCGAAATTTGATTTTGAAAAATGAAATTTTGATGTTGGTTTTGTGTGTTTAGGTGCGGAGCTTTGGGTTGGGGTTGGGGTTGGGGGCCATGTCCAAGTGGCGTTACAAGGAATGGAATTAAAGGGGAAAGCAAATGTTGGGAATTGCAAACAAATAATAGATCCCATCTATTACTATTGCTATTGCTATTGCTAATGCCATTGGTGATGATGAGCTGTAACTATGCTTCCATATTGGGTTTTGTTTTCGGAATTGGAGCTCCTCATCACTTCGCTTTTCTCGTTTCCCCTTTTTATCTTTTGTTTTGAGGGACATGTCACTTGTTCATTCAAAACTCTATTTTATCCCATAAAACAATACCTTGATTTTAACATCAAAATCACTTCATTAATATGCTACATTATCATTGAAGCTCGATTTAAGTAGAAATCATATATACAATAATAAATTGAGTTGTTAACCCTCGCAACACTTGTCAAATGTAAACTAGATTGAAATAATTCAATTCTGATATCGATATTATGTTAAAATTCAACTAGCATGATAACATACATGTCAAATTGTCAAATAATAGTAATTTAACTAAAATAAAATATTCCTTGTGGCCAGTTGAACGTCCGGTTCGGTTTTGACATATACGGTGTAAAGTTTTGTGACCGCTATGAAACCATTGACGTCGTAAAATTTGTGAAGTAACAAGGCAAAAAAATTTATGAAGGATCTCGGAACTATGTCTCTAAGTTGGTACTTGGTTTGCCCACTGACGCACCAAAATCGCACCCGCAAAAATGTGCGATGTAATTCACGGCACGTGCCAGTAGTGTACCGGTCGCAAGTAATACAGGGAAGTAATTTACGACCCTAATTTTATATCGAACCCAAGGGACAAGGTGACTACTCTCTTTTACCAAATCTTAATCACTTGAACCGAGTCTCGTGACTAATCTTGGTCGATTGGAATGTGGGGGTTAAGGTTGAAACTTGTAAAACTAAATCAACAACAAAAGGCACAGCAGGAAATGAACAGATTATAAAGTAAATGAACAAGATAATCTAAACATAAATTGAGGCAGATGAATCAGTCACTTAATAAATTCGGGAAATAAAATAAATTATAGTTATATTTGAGGTGTTGCTTCCTAGGGAGGTAACGAGAGCTCCTAGTCAACCACCATACCCCCTTGTTAGGTAGATACAAGGTCTAAAGTGGGGTAAGAAGGAACTTACACGCAATCAATGATAGATTTACCTCCCCCACTAGCATTAAGGGCTGTGAATTCTCCGGATCTTTCGGGGTTGAGGCTATGGATGTTACTACCGTGTTAACCAGGCTCACTCAAGGGTCAGATTTAAACCCGGTTCTTAGCCATGCCTTCTCTCCCAAGCTACTCCTTGCTTGCCCTGTTCCTTTCCCTATCCTAAACCTAATCTATTTTAGACTCTTCAAGAGGGGCATATTGCCCTATTGCTCTTTTTTGCTTCAAAAATGCCTATTTCTTTGCAATTTATCCAATGCACAAATAAAACTAAAATGGTATAAAGTATCTCTATACACATTTAAAATCAAGATTATATGCGTGGATTTGACTCAGGAAAAGATGAAAAATCCTCCCATATCATGCCCAATGTTCTTTTCGTTTTGTATAAATTCATGTTCGTATTTCTAGCCCACTAATGGTCTTAATACCACAAATAAACTTCAAAATATATGTATTGGCTCATGCCTTGTTCAAATTTTTAAACAGTTCCGGGCCCATAACATGTCCATTGTTTTTAAAACAAGTTTAGATGAAATTGGGCTACATAAGTTGCTTTTGTTTTTACAGTATTTATTCGCTTTCACATGGTCCATAAAATTTGCTAAAATATTTTAACAAAATTATGAATATTAAAAAAATTAACTTTTTTACCAACTTATATCCATGGATGCCACAGTAATGTATGGTTTTAGTTTATTTTATAAACAGAAAATATATTTTAAAATAATCTACTGCAATATAAATATGTCAATTTTATGTTGATATATTTTAGGTAAAAGTACATATAATTATCTCCAATTATATGTCATCTCCACTTAGCTATATCCAATTAAGATTTTGGTCATTCAGCTATACTCAAGATTCATAAATTTCCATATGTTAAATTTTTAAATGGAAAATGTTAATTTTGAAAGTAGGAAGAAAATATACTTGGGTAAAATTCTAATTTTTAGACCTAAAAATCTAATTTTAAAATATAAAAATTGATTTTAAATCTAAAATTAGATTTTTATGTCTGAAAATTAGATTTTTACTTAAATGACATTTTAAACTTTGAACTTTAAAGCTTAAGTTTTTTCATCCAAAAACTTAACATATTGAAATTTATGAAACTTAAATGTAGCGGAATGAGTTAAATCTTAGTTGGGTGTAGGTAAGTGGAAATGACATATAGTTAGAATAGTTATATGTACTTTTTTTTATAATTGATTTGATATTGGTTTGATTTAGTGCTTAAATTTATTTCATATATTTTCTATGATATGAATAGAGGCTTACATTATTCTTTTATAATTGAATTTAAATAAAAAATTTGAACCTAGTTATTTTATTTTGTATAACTAGTTTTGTTACGTTTCTTTTTATTGCTTGTATTATTTACTCTTTAATTAGTGACATGAAAGTCAAATTAACCAATATATACATGCATACATTGCTTGGAATGAACTCAGATAAAAACCACATCTTACAAATGAATACAATAACTATTACAAATGATGGTAATAATCAATGGATATTATTAATTAATTGATTTATTGTTGAAATAAATACAATAATAGATGAAAGGGTATGG
>JAYMTP010001151.1:0-26042 GCA_036897365.1 Geranium brycei | reverse complement strand
TGCTTCTTATCTTGATAATTTTTTTTACAAAAAAAGATTTTTTAAAAATTAATACTAAAATAATTTTCTTATTCTTTATTTTTTTTTACAAAAAAATAAAAAATTTATTTTATTTATTTATTTTAATTTTTTTGATACAAGAGTATTTTCGTCATTTTTCAAAAGGTTAACATAATTTTTTTTTAAAATTAACGAAAAATATAAAGTGAAACCTTTTCAAACTTTAACGACTCTACAAATCGTTTTTAAGGAGGATTAAATGAAACTCAACCATAGTTAAGGGATACTAAGTGAATTTTTTTCCTAAATTTTAATGTGAGTCCAGTTAGAAAGATTTAGTTAAAATATGTATCTTTAATCTATTTTTATTTTTTTTTGTATTCAAATTAGAAACTAATCGACCAACTATAAACTAATATGTACGTGAAAATTAGGTTGTAATATTCTTATTAACATAAATAACAAGTCTGTTTAGATTCAATCAGCGGTTTGAACGTTAACATCCAAATTTATTGCACCAAAAATAGAATTATTAATTTAAATTAATAACACATTATTGTTTGACTAAATGTCTAACTGTTTTATTCGTATTTAAATACATTTTCTGGTAAATAGACTTCAAATATATAGTAATAAATAGTATATTTAACAAAATGCTAACAATAATAACTATGTAGTTTTAGCTGTCTTACTTAATGTTGAGTTAGTTACTATAATAAAATTCGCTTCAATCTTCAAAGAAGAAAAAAAAACATGGTAAAGGAGTTGGTAAAATTTTAGAATCATCAATTACTTTTATCAAATCGATAACTTTATTATTCGTCTTCGGATTGCGCTAAACAATTTAGTCTCTACAGTATCAAGTGAATCAAAAATAATTTTATATTATTTTGGTGACAAAAATAGTTTTGAAGACGGTTTAACTGAAAATTAATATAAAATTTGTCTTATTATTATTATCTTTAATTTAATAATTGATTTACTATGAACACTTGAATACTAATTTTATGGCTTTTAACCAGGGTGACACGGTTCTGAAACATGACCGAACTGTCGGGTTTCAAATCGAACTGGACTTCTCGGATCCTAATTTACGATAACTAAACTCAGAACCATCATCACGTGAGAAATGGTTCGGTTTTGGCTCCGATTTGACCTGTTAAAATCGATTAGCTCGATTTATCGGTCGAATAAGATGAAATCGAGCCCGATTTATAGGAAAAAACATAAAATTCGCAATTATAAAAAATATCAACGAAAATCGAATGTTATGGTTAAATTACTGCACCTTAATTGAAATACGAGTATGCATCCTAAAAGATAAATAATACATAACATATGATGTAAATTGGTTTGGTTCGGTTCTAGTTCGACTAATTTTTACGAAATCGAATCAAATTAATCAATTCTCTTAAAATTAGAATCAAAGCCGACTCATTACCGATGATACTCAAATTTTTCTATCACCATTCGACTAAGATCTCGGTTCAAGACCGATACAACTTTTAACAATATAAAAAGTACACCGACAATTTTTTTTTAAACTAGAGTTGAAAATGATCGACGACGATTCAACTTCTTGACATGAAACAATTTAAAAGGACAGCACCGACAGTTGGGAGTAACCGGCAGTAGCCGGTAACAGAGGCAAACCTGTTAACAGCTAAAGTCTAAATCGAGAATAATAAAGCTAATCAAATCGACGATTTGTAATAATTTGGACTGTTTTGTCTCTTATTAGACAATAACTAATCAACTAACTTCACTCACCACGTGTCTAGATATGATTGGCTAGTTATATAGTTGGTGTGAGATTTTTGTTTTGGAGTCCAATAGGAGTGAAACACGTGGCTTTTACAGTTGGGCCCTTTACGCGCCAATTAATCATGAGCCGTTTTGTTAACGAGCCGGCTCGTGCTCGGCTTCGCGGCTTGCGTGCTTAAATTGACTAAAATCATCCGAACTGTGTGAGTTATGATAAATGGATAATTAAATTGAACCGGTTTAATTTTGAGTTTTTAAACCAAATTGAACCAGTTTAATTCTGATTCTTTAATTCAGGGGTATTTTAGGCATTTTATGCATTTTTTGGGTAGGTTGTCACGAGAAAATTGACATGATACTAAAAGAGAGAAAAAAATAGTTAGAGTATGAAAGTGTCATTTCGCGATAGTTAAGTGTAACAAAGTGTCATTATCCCTTATAATATTTAAAAATAAATGAAATGCCATATATTAATATTCTTTCGTGTTATAAATTATAATTAACTAGCATATGCATATGGTGGACATTTTAGATATGGAATCGAGAACCCATCTGGGACCGAACCTAAACCAAAATTAAAATTGAAGAATCGAAAATAGTGGTTAATGATTCGGTTTCAGTTCTGAATTTATGAGAATTATGTGATTATAGTTTGGTTCTGGTTCTCAAAATTAAGAATCGTCGGTTAACTGGTAAAAATCAAACTTATTTGAGTCGGCGCGTGAACCGAAAATAAAAGGCAAGTATATGTTATTTAACAAAAGATTAAGAATAATCAGTTTCAATAGGGTAGAACTGAAAAACCCAATTGAAAAGTCGAGTTAGAAATCAAACCGATCCTTCACATCGTGATTTTGAACCCGTTCTTATGAATAGGGCACTAAAGGGTTCAATCTAGTTCCAAAACCGTGCCCTCCCCTAACCAAGCATGTACTTAAATTTAATAATTCAACAACTCACTTTTTTTTGAATTCGTTATAATAATGACAAGTGAAATAAATAATAAAATGAAAATACTAATATGTGTTTTAAGAGTCAACATGTGTTGTTTTGAAAACCAATTATAATAATTTGGAGGCTACAATAGTAAACAAGTGATCAATTAAAATATGTAACAGTGTGAGATAGATATAAATATTGTATTCGATTTAATTCCTACAATAATTGTATGTTGTTTTTTCTTTTGAATTTTCATGTTTTATAATTATAATAAATGAATTAAAATTATGGATTAAGTTTTTTTTTTGAAGTTTATGGATTAAGTTTTAGTTAAAATGGTTGACTATATTTTATTGAATTGGATTTGTCATAACCCTTTAATTTATTTTTAAGACTATTCAGATTTATTGAATTATGGTGGGTGGACATTTAGGACTTCAAATCGATCTCAAATTGAGAGTCGGTCGAACCGTAAGTGAAAAAAAATAAAAATGTGGTTAGTGTTTCGATTTAGGTTTTGAATATGAGAAAATCATTCAATTATGATTCGATTATGGTTCTTAAAACCCATAACTGACATTTGAATGGTAAGAACCGAATGGATTTGCGTTATCATGTATGATGTATCTACTTCTCATCCATCCACGTGTGGTATTTATTTTTTTATTTGCAATTTTATATTTATATTGAGCTGTATCAATTAAAACTTAACATTCAATTTTTATTATATACCATTCAATATTGAAATGGGGTGCAAACGAGTCTAAATCAGTCTCAATTTTACAAGGCTCGCCTCGTGAAAAAAAAATGTTCAGTTCAAATTCGGTTCGGCTCTATTCAGTTCACCTTTTTTTAATAATAATTACATAATTTTCCTATACTATCCGAAATCCCTCCCATCCTATGCACCAAACAATTTTAAATTCACAACCTCTCCTAAGAAAGCATGTGCCTCAAATCGTCGGGGTGTCCTATGGGGAATAGTTCACTTAATTTTTAATACAAATATTCATTAAAAATAATATTAATATTAAATAAACATATATGTAGAGGATACATCAAATACAAGCCGGGTAGAAATACAAACCATCTTATCAACCCTTAAAAAAGATCATGCTCGAGCTCAGCTTGTTTATTAAAGAGCCTAATCTTGAGCTCGAATTCAGCTCAAACTCGATTATAACCAGCTCGAGCGGCTCATTAAAAACTAGGCTAGTTTACCGCCTTAAAGTATAAATAATTAAGTTGGTTAACTAAAATAAATAAAAACACATTTTATAATTATTTAATAATAATAATTGTAGTTTAGTAAGATTCGATTTAGATTTTTAGGTGGCTTGAGCGAGAGCCGTATCGGCCGGTTAGGTACCGGCCACCGGTCCAGCCGGTTAAAATGAATTGAACTGGCGAAGCAATCAATTTCACAGACTCTGTTCCATTCATATATATCGATCTCTCTCTCTGTTCGATTTCTGTGAAGAGCTCAAGGATCGATCTCGATCCTGCGCAACAATGGAGGCAAATGCTGGATTGGTGGCTGGCTCGCACAAGCGCAACGAGCTTGTTCGGATCCGCCATGACTCGTCCGACTCTGGGGTTCGTCTTCTCTCCCAATACCCATCTCGATTGTTCCACAAGATTTTCAGATTCTGTGTGACCCTTTATCGATTTGATTCAGTTCGTTGATTTGCTATGTGTTGAGATCGGAGTGTTGGTTGAATTATTTTGTGGGGTGGAGTGAGAGAGGGTAGTGGTTGGTTTGGGTTTTGACGGCTGATTTCTGATTTTCCAGTGATGGGTTTAGTTCAATTTTGTGATTGCTGTGGTTGTTGGTGTTGTAGGTGAATTGGGTATGGCAGTGTGAGCTTAAGGGGAGGTTGAGGTTTATGTGTTTTTGTTTCTGTGGTGGGTTGGAGAATGGTTGTTGAATATTGTTTGCATTTCTGATCTGATCTGATGAGATTGTTGAATTATGATGAGTTATGCTGCTGTTGATTGGAAATGAAGTTGGGTTTTGTTGGCTGGGCTTTAGGGGTGGTGGTTGGGGTTTTGATAGATGTTTTCTGAGTTTGTAGTTATGGGTTTAGCTCAATTTTGTGATTATTGTGGTTGTTGATGCTGTGTGTGAATTGGGTCTGACAGTGTGAGCTTAAGGGGAGGTTGAAGTTTATGTTTTAGTTTGGTGATGGGGTTAGAGAATGGTGGTTGACTATTGTTTGCATTTCTGATCTGATCTGATGAGATTGTTGAATTTTGATGAGTTATGCTGCTATTGATTGGAAATGGAGTTGGGTTTTGTTGGATGGGCTTTACTAGTTTGTTTGAGATGAGCTATGTGTTTTTTATTTGGGTTTTTGTTATGGGGCAGTAAAGCTGGCATCTTGACAGATTTATTGAAATGGGTATTATAGTTTTTGGTGCGTGCCTCGGTTGAAGCAGTTGACTTCAGTTTACTCACAAGTCTCGCCTTTTTCACTTTATCCGTCTCTTTGTTATTTTTCAGTCACGGGATTAGTTCAATTTTGTGATTATCTGGGTTGCTCCTGTTGTACGAAAATTGGGGCTGACAGTGAACTTATTGTTTCAACATGAGCTTAGACAATGACTACTGATTTTTTTGTTTGCATCTCTGATCCGATCCGGATGAGATTGTTGATTTTATTGTGTTATGTTGCTATTTAATTAAGGTGAACTTGTTTTTTACTTGTGTTTCTGCTTGAGGCAGTAAAGCTGAGATCTTGACAATTTGATTGAAAGGGGTATCATTGGTTTTTGCGTGTTTCAGTCAAAGCAGTTAACTACAGTCTACTCAAAAGTCTAGACTTTTCACCTTATCCGCGTCTCTTATTTGCTAAGATCAGATCTTATATTTGCCATTTCGTTTTGTGTTTCTGGGATTTGCTTTGATACAATATGCTGATATCAAGTAAAATATTTGGTACAAGAAGTGATTTGGTGATTCTCTTTGGATCTTGTACTTTCATTGTTACTGGTATAAAGGGTACCTTCGTCAGTAAAGAATTAAGTAGTCAATAAATTCACGGGATCTTAGTTATTGATTATCAAATATTGGAGGCAGATCATGTAAATACTAGATAACTCATATTTCAAATTTTATTTTGGCTGGTAGCAATAATACCTGTTTTGTTGATGTTGATTATGTCTTTGTACTGTCTTGGACAATGCAGCCCAAACCCATGAAGCATTTGAATGGGCAAATATGTCAGATATGTGGTGATACTGTGGGACTTACCGAAAATGGAGATGTCTTTGTTGCTTGCAATGAATGTGCATTTCCAGTTTGCCGTCCTTGTTATGAGTATGAGCGGAGAGATGGGAACCAATTGTGCCCCCAGTGCAAGACCAGATATAAGAGGCACAAAGGTCGGGTTTGGTGTTGTTTTTTTCATTTTGGATCATATCTTCTTTTAAAATATATTTCACAAGATGCATCTTTTTTTCTATAACCCAGCTCCAAATTTGACAAGATTTGAATGTTGCAGGGAGTGCTCGTGTGGATGGAGATGACGACGAGGATGACACTGACGATCTAGAGAATGAGTTCAATTATGCTCATGGAAATAACAGGACAAGGCGTGAGTGGCAAGGAGATGATGCTGAACTCTCATCATCTTCTAGGCATGAATCTCAACAGCCAATGGCCCTTCTTACTAACGGCCGGATGGTAAGCAATTGAAGTATTCTCTTACCGCTTAAAATTCTTTTATCTCTGTACTTTGTCGCAACACACCTACTTCTGGATCATGTCATTGAACATGTCAGCCAGTTTCACCTTCTAACTTGTCACACGCCTGAGCATTTCAGGTATCTGGTGAAATTCCTTGTGCTACCCCCGACACCCAATCTGTTCGAACCACATCAGGTCCTCTGGGTCCTACTGAGAAGCATGTCCACTCGCCTTATGTTGATCCTAGACAACCTGGTAAGCTATTGAATCTGTTCCAACAACAAAGTATAGAGCTCTTTTATATCACCGGTATGGCTTTTACGATTTAATGATGGCCGCGACTTCTACCATTACAGTTCCGGTGAGGATTGTGGACCCGTCAAAGGACCTGAATTCTTATGGCCTTGGAAATGTTGACTGGAAGGAGAGGGTAGAAGGTTGGAAACTTAAACAAGACAAAAATATGATGCAGGTGACCAGTAGGTACTCTGAAGGGAAAGGAGAAATTGAAGGCACTGGTTCTAATGGAGAACAACTGCAGATGTGAGTATCTTCGCTAACTGTCCCGTTTGTTTAATTCGTAAAATTGTTACTACATATCTAGTGATATTTAATTAAATTTGAAGTGAACATGATTTTAGAGCATTTTTAAGGTGACTTTACTCTATTCCTTGCATAAGTAATATTATGTGTGTATTTTTATAAAAATGACGAAATTGCCCACGAAATTAAGAATTAAGATTTTTATAACATAATTTTAACTTAAAAATAGTATAACTAAAAAATTAAATTACAAAATTTGATAAGACAGATTTTAGTTAAAAGATAAAAACAGAAAAACTTTTAAAATATTTATTTTTTAAAAAAATAATAAAAATACACACATTTTGCAAGAAAATGCAAACAACGCGGCACCTTGTTTCCATTAACAAACAACACAACACCCTTTTGCAAAAGTGTCATTTTACAGGGCACTTTTTTGTTGCAATTTTCCCTTAATTAAATTTGAAGTGAACATGATTTTAGAGCATTTAAGGTGACTCTACTCTATTCCTTGTATAATTAAGATTATGCGTGGATCCTATCAATTACTTTGTAATGATTATTGTCTTGAGTTCAATAAGGTGCTCTCTTTTAGGTTAGTGTCTTAATGTGTTGAAATTACATAATCTAACATGAATTCATTACTTCCGTTTGAATGGGACTAGGAGATGATAATAGGGTGATTTGTTTCCTCCTGCAACCAGCTGAGCATTTATGTCCGTCCATCATGTAACTTATTGTTTTTTGTGTTGCAGGGTTGATGCTGCACGCCAACCTTTGAGTCGCATAGTGCCTATTTCTTCATCTCACATGACGCCATATCGGATTGTAATCATCTGTCGGCTGATCATTCTGGCCTTCTTTTTACAATACCGTGTAACTCATCCAGTGAAAAATGCATATCCACTATGGTTAACATCAGTTATTTGTGAGATTTGGTTTGCTTTGTCATGGCTTCTGGATCAGTTTCCAAAATGGTACCCCATCAACCGCGAGACTTACCTTGACAGGCTTGCATTAAGGTAAGTTCTAATCCTCTTGTTGCCTTAAACAATGGTGCTGGTGATGTTACCTTATCTTGTTAACCTTTAATTTCATTTTACAGATATGATCGGGAAGGAGAGCCCTCACAGCTGGCTCCAATTGACGTCTTTGTCAGTACAGTGGATCCCCTCAAGGAGCCTCCTCTTGTGACAGCAAACACTGTTTTATCGATTCTTGCGGTGGATTACCCTGTCGACAAAGTCTCTTGTTATGTTTCTGATGATGGATCCGCAATGTTGACCTTCGAATCCCTTTCTGAAACCGCTGAGTTTGCTAGGAAATGGGTTCCTTTTTGCAAGAAGCATAACATTGAACCTAGGGCCCCTGAATTTTACTTTTGCCAAAAGATTGATTACTTGAAGGACAAGATTCAGCCTTCTTTTGTAAAAGAACGCCGAGCAATGAAGGTTAGTGATCAAACATGTCATAACTTATATTCCAGTACACTAACTTCTCGTGGATTAGGATTTCGTTGTTCTTACCTCCAAATATAATGTTTTGCAGAGAGAATATGAAGAATTCAAGGTACGGATTAACGCCCTTGTTGCCAAAGCACAGAAGACGCCTGAAGAGGGTTGGACAATGCTGGATGGCACTCCTTGGCCGGGAAATAACTCCAGGGATCATCCAGGAATGATCCAGGTCTTCCCAACCTCTCCAACTTGTGTATAGTATTGAGTTCCATTTTCCTTATGTTATTGTCTTAATTTAGTCTATTTGTTTTGTATCCTACGAAAGTACAGGTGTTCTTGGGCCAGAAAGGTGCACTTGATACTGACGGAAATGAGCTGCCGCGACTTGTTTATGTTTCTCGTGAGAAGCGACCTGGATTCCAGCATCACAAGAAAGCTGGAGCAATGAATGCATTGGTAATGCCTTTTACTCTTTCATTTAAACTAAGTAGCTCCCTTTTAGTTGCATATTTGCACTACTATATGAGTTGCTGTCAGTGTTTTGGAATGTATGCTGCGACAAAATTTTAGATTTACATTAATAATGTTAGGGTATGTTCACAATCTTTCTTTAAATCGGGTCTTTACTCATTAACGTCTCCATTGCTCTGTATTATGACCTCACATAGGTACTTATGCAGCGAACACTTTATTTTTCTGACGGGTTTTATCTCCCATGGTATATAGATTCGGGTTTCAGCTGTTCTAACCAATGGCGCGTATCTGTTGAACGTTGATTGTGATCACTACTTCAACAACAGCAAAGCTCTGAAAGAGGCCATGTGCTTCATGATGGATCCCGCTTATGGAAAGAGAACCTGCTACGTACAATTCCCCCAGCGTTTCGATGGCATAGACTTGCACGATCGATATGCCAATCGCAATATTGTCTTCTTTGATGTATGTCCCACTTTATCCATCATCAATCCGAAATATTTCCTCCTTGAGGCTTGTGATACTTATTCGCATTCTATGTTGTAGATTAATTTGAAAGGACTGGATGGGATCCAGGGCCCAGTATATGTCGGAACTGGTTGTTGTTTCAACAGACAAGCTTTATACGGGTATGATCCAGTTTTATCTGAGGAAGATCTGGAACCAAACATTATCGTCAAGAGCTGCTGTGGTTCGAGAAAGAAGGGAAAAGGTGGCAATAAAAAGTACATTGACAAGAAGAGGGCAATGCAGAGAACTGAATCGACCATTCCAATTTTCAACATGGAAGATACCGAAGATGGCGTTGAAGGTTAGTTTTCAACTTTTAGACAACAATTACTAATAATGCAGATGCTCGGAACTGCTACAAAATGACAATATGGTATAAGAACTCTTGTGGTTAATAATCACGTGATACATTTTTTTATATTTTGCGTGATATTTTTTAATCAAATAGCTCAATTTTTGTATATACTTTATCTCTTCTGATCAATAATTTTTTTTCTAGTGATAAAAAAAAATCATATAGCTCACACGTCTAACGGGTTTCAATTTTCATTCTGGTTGATGGAAAAATAGAAAATTTAAGATGCCATTTTGGTATGCATTGCTGATTGCAATTTATTGTGGTCTGCACTTCTTCAGGATATGAACAATATAGGTCTCGGAGCTGCTATAAAATGACAGTAGAGTACAAGAACATTTATAGCTAATAATCATAGGATACAAGTTTGATCTTTCCGTGTTTTTCTAATCAACTAGCCCACACGTCTAATAGGTTTCAATTTTTCATTCGGGTTGATGGAAAAATATGAAATTTACGATGTCATTGTGTTATGCATTTTTGAGTTTGTTTCATGTTGTCTGCACTTCTTCAGGATACGAAGAAGAGAGGTCGCTTCTGATGTCTCATAGGAGCCTAGAGAAGCGCTTTGGCCAATCCCCGGTCTTCATAGCAGCCACCTTAATGGAACAAGGAGGTGTTCCACTTCCAGATTCGCGGGATAACCCAGCGATTCTTCTAAAAGAAGCAATTCACGTTATCAGCTGCGGATACGAAGCCAAGACTGAATGGGGAAAAGAGGTCAGTTAACAAACAATCATCTCATCTCATTTGTGTTTCATTATATATATTTGGGAAAATGGCAAAAGGGTGTTGTATACTACCACACCTTTGCGTGTACTTTAGTAATGACAAAAAAATGTTCTGAACTTTGATTTTTGTGCAAAATATGCATATTTGTAAAAAAATGACAAAATTGCCCCTGAAATTAAGAATTAAGATTTTTATAAAATACTTTAACCAAAAAGTTGAATTAGAAAATTTGATTATACAAATTTTAGTTAAAAGATATTTCCAGAAAAAACAAAAAAATTTATTTTAAAAGTAACTCTTAATTTTAAGGGCAATTTCGTCATTTTGTACAAATACACACATTTTGCACAAAAAAATCAAAGTTCACATCACATTCTTGACATTAACAAAGTACGCAACACCCTCTTGCAAAAACGTGATAGTATAGAGCACCCTTTTGCCATTTTCTCTACATATTTTGTCCTCACATTTTTGGTATGCAATTTCTTCTACTACCAGATTGGATGGATCTACGGTTCTGTGACGGAAGATATTTTGACCGGATTCAAGATGCACGCTCGTGGCTGGATCTCGGTCTACTGCATGCCCCCGCGCCCAGCGTTCAAAGGGTCTGCTCCTATCAATCTCTCCGATCGTTTGAACCAGGTTCTTCGTTGGGCCCTCGGGTCCATTGAGATCCTGCTGAGCAGGCATTGTCCTATATGGTACGCTTACAACGGGAAGCTTAAGCTTTTGGAGAGGCTGGCCTACATTAATACCATCGTCTACCCTCTTACCTCCATTCCGCTACTCGCTTATTGCATGCTTCCTGCCTTCTGCCTTCTCACCGGAAAATTCATTATCCCCGAGGTTAGTGATGATTAGGTCGATGCACTTTTTATTTATTTATTAGCTATCAGATGAATCTAAAGCAATACACTTGTTTCTACATTTTAGCTATTACCTGAATCTTATATTCTGGTTGACTGAATACACGATCTATTGTTGCTAATAACCAAAATGATCCTTAGACTCTCAGAAAACAATCGATATACTGTCTGAGCTAAAAATATGTCAATCTAGTCCTTCCTTAACAAAAAGTACACTAATTGGTGAATTTTTGCAATTCATGGTCTAAAATCTAAATTAGTCGACTTTTGCAAGTTCCAGAACTGTATTGGTAGTAATGCACATATTTTTACTAATTTAGCTATCAACCGAATCTGATATTCTGGCTGACTAAAATATGTGCAAATTCAAAATACACGATCTATAAGTTCTAATCACCAAAATAATCCTTAAACTATCAGGAAACAGTCAAATTAATGTCTGAACTCAAAATATGTCATTCTAGTCCTTCCTTAGCATAAAGTACACAAATTGGTGTAGTTTTGCAAGTTCTTGACTAAATTAGTCGCTTTCTGATAGTTATGCAGATTGATTAAATTTGCCAAATAAATCTGTTAAAACCCTTTTTCTTCTTTTGCAGATAAGTAACTTTGCCAGCATGTTGTTTATTCTCCTCTTCGTGTCCATCGCTGTCACGGGTATCCTCGAGCTTAGGTGGAGCGGGGTTGGCATCGAGGACTGGTGGAGAAATGAGCAGTTCTGGGTCATTGGGGGCACGTCTGCCCATCTCTTCGCAGTCTTCCAGGGCCTCCTGAAAGTCCTCGCGGGCATAGACACCAACTTCACCGTCACATCCAAGGCGTCCGACGAGGACGGGGACTTTGCCGAGCTCTACGTGTTCAAGTGGACCGCCCTCCTCATTCCTCCCACAACGGTCCTCATCGTGAACATGGTGGGCATCGTCGCGGGGATCTCCTACGCCATCAACAGCGGGTACCAGTCGTGGGGCCCTCTCTTCGGGAGGCTCTTCTTTGCCCTTTGGGTCGTCGCTCACCTGTATCCTTTCCTCAAGGGTCTCCTGGGCCGCCAGAACCGGACACCAACTATTGTCATCGTCTGGTCTATACTTCTCGCGTCGATATTCTCTCTGCTGTGGGTCAGGATCGACCCTTTTACCTCAGACTCCGCGAAAGCTGCAGCAAAGTCACAATGTGGCGTCAACTGCTGAGTTGTGATTCTGCGAGTAAGCGTTATAACGGTGAAAACCTCAGTACCCGCCATCCAGAAATGGAGCTTGTTAAGGATGTTTTTGGTGAGAAAGCTGGTTTTTTGTTTCTGGTTTTACTTGCAAAATGGTTTCATTTTGGGGGTTTGGGGACTTTGAGGTTTCATGTGTTTGTCATTACAGTGAAGTGGTCATGTGTTTTAGCGTTATTTAAGGAGGAAAAAAACCTCAGTATCAGGAAATGGAGCTGTTTGAGGATGTTTCTGTGACTTAGGACTTGTGAGAGAGTTCGGTTTTTTCTGGTTTTACTTGCAAAATGGGTTTTGGGGACTTTGAGGTTTCATGTGTTTTATAATTTTGTTTAAGGACAAAAAACCCCAGTTTGTTTCTGTGGTTTAGGGCTTGTGGGAGATTATTTTTTCTGGTTTTAGTTGCAAAATTGGTGTCATTTTGGGGATTTTAAGGTTTCATGTGTTTGTCATTGGAGTGTCAAAGTCTGTTTACAATGTTGTCAATACCAATAAATAGAGGAATGTTTATGTGTAAGTAGAGCTATTCTGCAATAAACAGAAGGTTTGTGTATTCTTTTGAACAGATTATTGATATTTATTGTTTACGTAATAAATTATTGATTTTATTATTGTTGTTCTATATTTAATATAATATTATATAGTCCAACGAGCAATAATAACTGAATTAATAACGGTGACAAAATGTCCTAAGTTCGGTATGGACTCAATGTCTTCAATTTAATTGTATTAAATAAAATAAATTGGAGGGTATGCGTGACAGGGCCTTCATAATCTTCTCATACTCAAAATAATAAATATACAAATTATTTATTTTAAATTCATTTCTGGAGAGTTACGGAAATATAAATTTTCCTTATGATGTATGAGAGATTGTAGTAAATAATTAGGTTTATGCATACCAATCGACCAAGGTTCTGAACTGAAACTAAACCAATCATAATTGGTTTAAACCAAATTTCTTGGATTTCAATGCATAAGAACTAAACTGAAACAAGTATGTGATAAACGATTTGGTTTTATATTTGGTCTTGACCGGTTTGATTGTAGTCATGTTCAGATGAAATCGACCAGACTTTGATCTTAAATTTATGTTTTTCAGACTAGTAATCGAGATAGATATAGTTAGTGTATTTATGAGTAAAATGTGATTAAGCGTACTCGGCTACAATTATCTTATATTAATTAATATCATAATCGGAATAGAATAAAAATAGAAATAGTTTGAATATTGTTGTAAATCTAATATGGCCACCACCATTGTGTTGTCCAATCTATCATCAAGTCTTTTCCCTTATTTCATGGATTGATAGAGTGTAGTAGTGACTTATTTCACATGCATGAGGACATGTGTCCATGCATGACCCTACCATTTTTCCCTATAAAAAGGCACATTGTAAGTCTTCCAAGTTGCATCAAATTCATCACCCGAGACTCTCTTTTCTCCTCCACTTTTACTAAGTAATTGCTCATACATTTCTCCTTCTTTACTCACTTAATGTCTTGGCTCAAATAATTAATATTAGTGACATCTTAACCCACATTTAACACTTATTTTACAACATAATCAAATTATTTAAAAATAATTATAGCTCAGCACGATAAAGATATGGCCACCTCGTCGTGTCCCCGAACCTCTAAGCCAGAGGCTCCTCTCTTAAATTCCATCAATGAATGAGTTCAAACTGATTCAAGGACCAAGGTATATTCCCTTTAAGTAAAAACATGAACATCTTCAAACACGTAATTAAGATGCAGAAACACGCAACAACAAAAAAATCAACAGCAAAGTAACATTTTCAAAGTTAGATTCAGTAACCTTCATGTCATGTTGTCACAATTGGTGCATCTTAGGCCAAGGTGCATTTTCTCTGAATAGAGAACCCGCCCTGAAAGCTATGTTCTGTAAGTACTCGCAGTTGAAGGAAATGAACAACATAATACATAAGACCTCTTTTTCACTTCTTACCATGTCAATGGAAGATCTCTAAATTCCTCAGTCCCTCTGCAGCTTGAATCTGAAAGAGTCTCAACAGCCCATCTCCCTCTACTCTCGTAGAATCGCAGGATCGTCGGGATGTGCTGAACCCTCCATAAATCCTCACCATCAGGTGCTTTCATCCTAGTACAGAACATCCTAGGCATTTCCAACAGCAACAACTCTTTAAGGTACACAAGGTGCTCAATCCCAACGGGAGGCGTCACAAGTCCATGACATGTTGCAATCTTCAGCTCCCTCAATTCGGGCATCGACCCTTTTGCTATTTTGATGTGTTTTAGCTTCTCCATCTGATAGAAGCTGAGTTTCTTCAGTTTAGGGTACCCTCCAGCCCCGGAACACATCTCATCGCCATTGCAAGCCTCCCTCAGCTCAAGAACCACCAAGCTGGAAAGTGACTGAAGAGCCTTGAGTGGATCAGTACTCAAATTACAATGCTGAAGGACTAGTTTGGCCAAGCAATGCAGAGAAGCAATCCATTTGGGAAGATTTTTCAATCCTCCTTTGAGATACAAGCGTTGAAGAAATCGCGGCGGATATGACATAGAGTCTAGTTCGAAGATCTCTCTGGCGCCTTCTGAAACCAAGTACAAGGAGCTGAGCTGCTTCATCTTCTCTAAAGAAGAGCATAGGTCTCTTCCATGTTCTTTGCTCAATTCAAGAACTCCGAGCCGTCTAAGCTGAGTCAGCTTCCCCAACTCTCTCACCAATTCAATGTTCCCATTCACTTCAACGTAGCTCAACTTCTCGAGACTTGTTAGCGTCCCTATTCCTGTTGGAACCTTCATGCCATATGTCTCGGCGAGGGTTAGGCGCGATTCGAACCTGTAGCTGTAAACAAGGAGATGGCAGAGATGTTTCAGTTTCAAGATCCCGATGGGGAGGGTTGAGACATCAGTTCTTTTCAAGTCAAGAACTTGCAATTTCTTGAGCTTCCTTATGGAGTCTGGGATGTACTTGATCTTTGTCCTCCTCAGGCTCAGGTACCGGAGATGAACCAACTCAACAATCTCAGAGGGAAAGGTGGTGATTGGTGCGAGCTCGAGATCGAGCAGTTTGAGTAATCGAAAACGAGAGAAGAATGCACCATCAAAGAATGTTGAGGATTCTGATTTGAAAAACAGAAATGACCTGAGATTGGGAAATGAGACCTCGCAAGTTTCGCGGATTGAGATTCTGCGAACTTCTTGACTCTTTGCAATGCTCCTTTCGTTTACAATCGAGACGAGTGACTCTTGGCTTGATTTCATCTGCACAATGTCATGCAAGAGATCATGCACCCTGCAAGTCCTGACCCTCCCAAAATGATCCAACTCCACGACTTGAATCAGGTTCCTGTTGACGAGTTCATTGAAATAGTCCTCAGCAACCTCCTCCCTTGTCAGGCCTTGCTTCTCTTCCACAAACCTCTCCACGATCCAATACTTGATCAGCTTCCCTCCATGGATCAGGTGATCTTCGGGGAAGACACTGAGATACAAATAACACGACTTGAGGTTATATGGAAGATCATGGTAGCTCAGCAGGAGAATTCTCTCAAGAACTCCGAGCTTGCAGTCAGTTCTCATTTCAGCGGCAAGACTGCACTGAACTTTCTTCCATTCACCGAAAACTCTCCTTTTCTTCGATAACAACCCTCCTATAGCCACAATTGCTAGTGGCAAGCCCTCGCATTTCTTCAAGATGCTCTGTGACACTACCTCTAGTTCTTCGGGGAGGCTGTCCTCCTCGCGCATCCCCCGAAAGGCCTTCTTGCAGAACAGGATCCAAGAATCTCTTTCTGACAGAGGTTGGAGTTTGTAGACGTGGTTAGGATTTTGTACTGATTCACAAACATCGAGCATACGGGTTGTGAACACGACTCTGCTGCCGAAGTTGCAATCAGGGAGAGCGTATTTGAGTTCTTCCCATGTTTCTGCGGTCCATATATCATCAAAAACAACGACATACCTCTTTTGCTGAAGGTAGCTCCTTAGCCATTGGACTAATTGGAAGTCAACCATTGACTCCACTCCTTCAGGAGTTCGTTCTTTTGTTGCATTGCAGAAGTCGACCACAGCAGCCCTCAGAAGCTCAACTAGCGTGTATGATTTTGAGACCGTGACCCAAGCGTAGCAATCAAAGCTCCTCCTCACAGCTTCACTGTCAAAGGCTTTCTTCACCAAAGTTGTCTTCCCTAACCCTCCCATCCCCACCACAGAGATGGTTGTGAGCTTCCTCTCGCCTCCAATCAGCCACTCCACCAGCTTCCTTTTCGGGTTGCCGATCCCCACAATGTCAGATTCATCTATGTAAAGAGAAGCTCTCCTGGGATCGTACGAGCTTGTTTCTGGTCCATGCATACTGGTTGAGAAGGCGAGCCTTCTGTCCGAAATGGCCTTAACCCGCGACTTGATGTCCTTCATCTTGACAGCGAGCTGATGCCTTGCTTTCAAGTGCTTGACATGGTGATAGAAATTATGAACAGAGTTAATGAAGCCGTGGCAGCGAGGTGGAGCTAAGTGAAGCAAGAACATTTCAAGAGCATCTTCAGCATCATACGCCACATCCCTCACTTGCTTCACCCATGTCCTCAATCCTTGATCAGTCTCGCTCCTTGATTCTGCGTCATGCAAGAATGATCTCATGCTCTCCAAATCTTCCTGCAGTTGGTGAACTCCAGACCCAACTCCACCGAGCAGCCTAGCTTCTTCACCTGCTAGGGAAGCCAATTTCTCAAGCACCATCTCTACTGCAATGGTTGCCATGAATTCTCTGTGTATGTGATCTGATCATTAGTGCTCATCAACCTCTCAGCATTCTTCACTTGTAGACAATACCTTTCTTTTCATGGGTGTCTAGTAGTCAAAGTCATCGGAGCAAGAAAGAGTCTCTAAACAACAACTACCCACTTGTATTTTGGCATTTTCCCTTATGTTCTCTTTTTAAAATGCTACATTTGATGCTACTTCACCTTTGTTAGTCAATTGATCCACATTCTTTGGATGTGGTCACACATCAGGAATGCAACACAAATAGATTACACCAGAGATCATCACAACATGATCAAACCAGCTCTGATACTATGTTAAAACCCAACCCACCTAAAAGTTCAAGTTTATAGGTGGAAGCCTCAAGATGCTTATCAAGTAGTCAATTAATCCACATTCTTTAGACGTGGGACTTCAACAATCTTTAAGTAGATTATCAAATATATTTTTCTGACAATATCCAATATTGGGTCATTATTGAGATCATGTCGAAATTGTAATTTCCATGCTGATAGTTCAACCCTGTTCATATTCTTCCTCCACTAACAATATCTCCATTTTTCAGGTTTAGTCATTTCAAAGATTTTCACCTCTTTCTTTACCAAAGATCACATCTAGATAATCCATTGATAAAATCACTGTTCATGGGCCCATTTTCCTCTAATAAAGCAAGTATCTCGAGCCCTTTACAACCACTACCTCCATATACAATGCCATATAATCAGAATCCAAATTACAAATGCACATCCCTTTGAAAAGTAGGCTGAGTCCACACTGCCCCAATTGGAAACCAAGTCTCCTTTTTCTTTCACTTCAAAATTTCAGAAAAACCTCTCTCTCAACCCTTCATGTGCAGATACTAATTTTCTGGCCATACTCACACTGAACCTTAACATGGCACTAAATCTGCTCCCACAAAGCACTGTTCTCTGAGAAGACATATGATATATATGTTCTTTGAATGTTTAAGCTGCTATAAGCACCTAGTAATATCGTGAAATAAGATTGTGAAGAAATAATATATCCTGTTTCACGGGAAATGTTTATTTAAGCACAAAATGAAGGGTTCTTTTATTTGGCCCTGATTTTCAGTAGAGGATTGTGTCCAACTCTCCGGTTTATCAGGCAAACTTTTCAGCCACAACGAAAGAAAATGACAATTTCAAACGATATGGGCAGAGGATTTTGTGTTCAGGGAAGAAACCTATCTTGAACTGAGATAAAAACTTCTCCCAAAGAGTTAAAAAAAACATGAATGAGAATACTCACATTCTGGGAAGACACAATTGTCCCCGGTCTAGCAGCAATGCCAGCATGTAACAAAGAACCATGCTGCAACGAGTACTGTGATCCCTGCAATAAGGAAGAAGATGTTGTGAAAAGAACTATAATTTTAACAAACACCCAAAAATGGAATTTTGACAGATTGATCTACCGAGAGGAAAACCGCTTCCATATTGATAAGCGCAGTTGTCAAAATGGAGTTGGATCTCCCTGATGGCCTGGTTTCCTGGCTGCTTCCAATGTAAACAACATCAATATCATTGGAAAATTTAGCATAAATAAAATTAAATATAACTTATGAGCAATGACTCCAACTTCAGCTCCAGGCACGAAAACAACCTTATACGACTCGTGATGATTGTAAGAAAAATAGGCACCTGCACTTGTCATTAACTTCTTGAAATGGTGCAGCAAAGTTGCATGAGATCGGCAAGACTAGATTAGTATCAGATCTGTTGGCTACATGAGTGTTAAAAATAAAAACACAGGTATCCACCTGCATCACTTATCTTCCTGATTGCCCGACTCATAGTATATGCAACTTAAATGTTTCCTCGGCCATCTACAGGTAATCCCCTTTGGGTGGTTGAACCTGGCTTCTCTGGGCTTCCCGTCAAAATGTCCCGTGTATCCTTCTGGAGATCCAGCAACCATTTTTGGATCAACACAGTATCCACAAGTTCGATAGCGATCATAAGAGAATTGATCATAACCAGACAACTGGTTATGTATGAGAACTAGATTGAAAGATTCTAAATATGAGTTTGCATGACAAAGCACAAAGATAATAGGTGAGCAAAACAAAAGCATAAAGTCCAAAAGCCATTCCATGGAATGCTGCTTTGATTTATTTGAGAGAAGCTACATTCACTATATAGTTAGCGGAGAGAGACTGAGAGATAGGTAATGAATAGTCGGTATTGAAAAAACACATTACTTTTTTGAAGAACAAGGCCATGTCATCTATTGTTCTAACGAAAGATGCTTCAGACAAAAGACTTTGTATTTGAAGGGGTTTTCTGTATCTCATCTTTCAAACCAAACAGAAACGGTTCAAACACATTTGTACTCAACACGAGCGCTCACCACTTAAACCATGCCAATTGAGGGCAAAGGAAGTACCCATGTGTTCTACGCTAATGTAATAGAATTTAGTCTCGCTTATACATATGGAAAAATAATGCAAAACAGACAATCAAGCAGCAAACAATTTTCAGAAACATTAAGAACTAACAGTCAATGTCTGATAAAAACAATAGCACAAATCTAGACTCTCCCTCAAAGAATCAGACCCATTTCATGGAAAAGTCAATTCAGGAACCCCCAAAAAACAACAAATTCCAACAAAGAATAATTGAAATTTTCCATACTGAAAAGACAAATTAATCAACATCCCAAGTCATTCACAAACCCACTTGCATAGACACAATTATGAATAAATCCTGTAAATATAGCCACTATCAGCATATCACGAGCTCGCTTGCTCCCATCAAACAGTCTCCACATTGTACCCACAGTAATTATTGAACACAACAAACCCATGAACAAGCCATGTCAGATTAAACCACACACAACCCCAAATGCAAGCAAAAAAATTGCATATACATGTTTGATAATTGAATAGATCTAAACCTATTTTGGACCTTTGGTGGTGGCTTTGAACGACCACGGCCATTTCATGAGAGCAGGCATGGCATTTGAAAAATAAACCCAGAGTAACAGTCTCTGCAAGATCCAAAAACTCTGTAACCCACTAATTAAGCTTCAACAAACACAAAAGCAAGGTCAAACATAAAATACACTTACTTGCGGGGGCAATGTAGTGGAAGCGGTCGACACACACCTAGGCCTGTGTAAACCTGCTATAAATTGGACGGTTTGTGAAAAAAATGTTCGGTTCGATTTTTGCTCGAGTTCAAATGAGTGTCTGCAAGTAATCTTGAGTTTGACTCAAAGAAAATTAGATATGTAGAGGTTGGCATGGTTCCAAAACCGGACCGACCCTCTTGTTCTTCGATTATTGAAACATATTTAGAACCGTTACGTGTGGAAACGGTTCAATTTAGACCGTGATTTTTTGGTTCAATCCCAATTATATCCGATTGAAATCAGTTGATATTTTTAATTTATTCTCGATTTATAAGTTGAATTAGAGGAATTTTAGTTTGGTTGCAGCAAAAAAACATTCAATTTGCAACTATATAAAATACTAAAAAAAAATTTAATGTTAAAATTTAATTATTATAATAACATAATTAGAGTATAAAGTTTGAAACAAAATAACAATAACGATAGATAATATAGGTGAGTGGACAAGAGGTGGACACGCAGTAACACAAATCGATGTGATCTTACCGGTCAACTAGCGGTTCTAAATTTTGAGAATCATATTAGGACCGGTTTCGAGTCCAAAATGCTCAATCTTATAAACAGGCTTGAATTCGACTAAACTCGACTCAGTTCGCTTAACTTATCAAATATTAAGCGATCGTCAGCCTCGTTAGAGAGAAATTTCAAATTTATGTGAGAAAACTGGTCACTCCATTAAAATTTAACCTTGTATTTTATGTCTAGAATTAATAGAACTTTGAGAAAAATTAGAGCCACATACAAACACAACTCACGTGGTACCGAAAATGATTTTTAAGTCAATTTTAACTAATTACTCAAAAAAAATTAAGTTAAGTGCAGTAATTATTATCACTTTTTTGTTCACTATGGTCTATGTAAAAAATGTATGCTTAACCGTAATGATTTTTAAAGTGGAAAATGTCAAATAACTATTTTCAGAATTAGGTGATTTGTAATTAACTACACGTAAATATTTTTTTACTTGAGGGATACCCTATGATTACAAATTTTTTACTATTAATCACTCTGTTAAAGTATGTTAACATTTAAAATTAAAAAGACTAAAATGTTCTTGTATGTACTTTAAAATTTTAAAATGTACTTATTTGACCCTCTTTTTCTATTCATTGCCCTCTTCACTAAATCTATAGTACCTCTCAAATTCAAGCGCATGGAATTTGATCAGGGTATCTTGAAGCGAAAATATATATAGTCATATAGATGTAGTTAACTGCAAATCACTTAATTCTAGGTGTAGTTATCTGACAATTTCTCTTATTAATATTTTTTTACCGTGATTTTATATAAAATTTGTATAATTGATTGTTTTTTGGGAAAATGATATTTTTGTGCACCTGTATTATTTTTCCACTTTCATATCCTACCTATTTTTTTCCATTTTCAATATCCTAAATATCATTTTAAGACAATCTAGCACTAAAATACCAAAAATACTTAAACTACCCCTGAAATTGAACTGGTACAATTACAACGGTATATGGTTCAGTCCAATTTAATTACAACCCTACACCCTATTATAAAAAATAAAAAGGAATAAAGTGTTTCTTCTTCACGGGTGATGTGTGCCAAATTGGAGGAAGTGGCCAGAGGTATCACAGCGGTGCCGGAGGGACCACGTCGGGGCTGGAGGGACCATGACGGAGTGCGCCGGAAAGACCACTGTGGAGTGTGCCATCGTGTGGTGCTGCTGGGACAACTTGTCCTCTGCCGGTAGACTAAAGTGGCACAATTGGCCTCCGTTGACCTCCGTCCTCCCTCGTCGGAGCTTCATTATTCATCTTCGACCCCAAATCTCAGATATGCGGAGATTTTTGCGATGTTCAGCGTCTTTAACTTCCCTCTACAACGTGGATGGTCTTCGGCGTCTCCGTGGTGGTCAACATCTCTGACGTCCAGGTGTGAGGATCGGGCTAGGCTTCTCGCCGGAAACAATGGCTTCTCTTCATCTCTGTGTTTCAGTTTTTGAAACAAAATTAATGATAATAATATTATTTATTGAGTTGTGAAAATTCTATTATGCCCCTAAATTTGGTATTCAAGAGAGGATAAAATGGTACTTTTATATTGATCAAATTCTTGTTTGATATTTTCGTTGGATCATACTGAACCAGACCGTTGTAATTGAACCAACTCAATTTCAGGGGTAGTTTAGGTATTTTTGGTATTTTAGGGGTAGATTGTCCTAAAATGATAGTTAAAGTACTGAAAAAGGAAAAAAATAGTTAATGTATGAAAGTAAAAAAACGGTATAGTTAGGTTCACAAAAATGTCATTTTCCCTTTAAAGTAAGATCGACATTCGTATTAAGTCAGATTATTGCAAAGTGCACGAGTAAGAGAGGTAGGGAGAAACTACTCTCGTACTCACAATCAGAACCTATATGGGCTAAACTCGTTATTACATGAGCGGCTGAGTTACCTGATCGTCTAGTAAACACAACCGAAAAGTTAGCATTATGTTTCAATATCTCATTATATTCTTGGATAAATAACCTTGCCGGTGATTGGAGAGGAAGGTGTTGTTGTAGAAGATTTGACAATCAGTTTCAAATAAGACCCTCACATAATTAATTGTGATTTTATACAATTTTCATAAGATAAACATACCTCTCAACTTTTAAAAAATCATAAATTTATACACCCAAAAAGTATTAATTAATAAATAAAACAATACAAAAGGAAGAATATCCATGTTCCCGGTCTTACTTGACGAGAACGCGGGCAAGCCATCCGTTCTCGTCAGCGGCTTCCGGAACTTTTGGGGGAAAATTCAGTATCTCTTATGTGTAATATGAACATAAATAGTGGGTCCATAACTCCAACTAAGAAGACATGGAGAATATTATATTTAAATTAAATATTAAACCTTGATGTTATATTGTAGTGATCACTCAAAATTTGAAAGTAATAGATAAATATTTTAATATGTATATTTAAATTGTGAATGAATTTACATTAACAAATAATGGACGGTCTGGATGGGGTGTTATTTGTCGCACTGCAGATGGAAACCTCTTGTATGCTAGATAATGGTCCTCGACGACTGTTTTTGATATGAGCGCGATGGACATCTAATGTGTTGTTGTGGATTGAGGCACAAATCAACTCTAATGTTCCCTGTTGAATTTGATTGTCAAGTGCTGGTTTGACTCATTTGTGATTGTAGTATGTGTATTTTATTGTTGGGTTCTCTAATTTTGGATTGTTGGACTCTTATGTCTCAGCTCAGTCCGGTTTGTAAAACGGTCAACAAACTAGGTGGCCCATTATTTAGCTCGTTCTAGTTTCTCCTAACTGGGAGTTAGGTATATTATCCCCCAGCCTCCTAATTAATTAATTATTATGACATTCATACATCTAAAATGTCTACTTTCCTAATTTTTTCAATATTCATTTATGTATGATGATCAATCAAGCAAAATATCATTTTGACATAAAATTAATAAGAAATCAAATATTTCAAAAGTATTCTAAAACAGTAGAGATTTTTCTTTCCATATCTTATTATAACGATCAGAACAAACTAGAAATTAGGGATATATTCCCAAAGATTAAATTATATTGAAGAGTGACCCAAATGCACATAATTTGTTCTTTTTAATTTAAATTAATAAATAAAGAGATATTATGGTCGCAACTTAGAGCCTAGACCTACTAGTAGTAGTAGTTGGCATGATATTCTATTCTTGTTTTAATACAATAATTATTTTTCTAATTGAAAACAATTCAAATGGTTGATTGTTTTTACAAAATAAGAAAAACAATTATATGAATTATAAGGTGCTATGGCATGATAATCATGTTTTGTGCATTTGGAATATTCTGATTCAAAACGTTACAAACATGTATGAACAAAATTATAACGTGTTGAAGAAACAAGAACCCTTCCCAACACGGCTTTTAGGTAACCCCACTAATTGTTTGTATTGTGTGACAATCACCTTGGATTTGGGAAATAATCTATCCAAAATATTTTGACCAAAATATAACTTAATAATCATATTAGCAAGAACATATTATTAATAAATAATGTTGTGATTTTATGCCATTGACCCAAAACAAAATTGACATATTAGAATATAGGAAATTATTTTGTTGAAAAATATTCTTGTGATAGATCCGTAGAACGAGCATACACAAAATGCATTGTTTTTAATGACGAAAACCATGTCATTAAACACTACTAATAACAAACAAACCTCTGAGTACCTAACTCGAACCTTAATTCGAAGACCAGTGAACAAGTAAACCCTTAACCACGGGGACAAACTAAGTTGGTATATTAAATGTAATTTATTTATTATTTATTAAGTGTTTTAATCTCAACCGTTTATCAAATATTGAGACGAGTCTTTAATTTGTAAATTAAAATGTGATTTTAAAATATATCTGAATATAAACTAACATTTGATAAAATAAAATTTTCAAAAAAAAACATTTGATATTAGAGTAATATTTAACTCACTTAAGACATAAAGTATAATACTAACTATAATTGTTGAACTGCTCTTTGTGGAATAGGAGGAGGCGACAGTTTCCGTCCAGCCTCCTTCGACCAATATTTCTGGTTCGAAATAGTCTCTTTCTCCGGTTGATGTGTGTATGTGTTCTCCTCTTTGTCTCGCTTTATGCGATTTGTGTCCATTTGTTGGAACAGAGAAAGTCTTGTTTTGTGTTTTGATTTGGGGATGTTTCTAGGGTTGTATAGTATTGGGTTAATCGTGATCTTTGGTGGTTTGTTTTTGTGTCTGATTTTCCATGGAAAGGGTAAAAGGAGTAGAGGAATTGTTATTTCATTGATGAAAGGAGTTCCTTTTGGGGTTTGATTTTCCATGGACATGGTTGTGATCGGTGAGAAGTTGTAGATTAAATGGAGGATCAATCACATCGAAGTTACAGTGGTTAAGACTTTGGCGCTCCATGATCTTGAAGAGGATAGTTTATCTCCATATTTTTTGGGGTATGGTTTCGGGTCATCCAACTCAGCTTTCATTATCAGGCATGGACGATGGGTGTGGTTTTGTTTGGGTGGCTCCTTGTGGCGATAATTGGATACCGTGGTGTTTGGTTCGTGAGTGCATTCGGTCTTGGGCGCTAAAAATGTTGGGGATTCTGTAGGAGATTATTATGGCATTAGTCTGAATCTTGTTTTGTTTTTGATCTTGGATCACTTATGTTGTGGAGAGTGGATTTATAATTTCTCTTATCAATTATGTTCGTATCTAGTGTAGTATATAGGTGATGCGGACCCGATGTGACCTTGCATTTACACTTCTGTCCCGCATTTTAGCACCGAATTGTCCTCGTTTCGGCTTTTTAGAGCCAATTTTGATATTTTTGATCCTTGGTGGAATTTTGAATTGTGTAGGTAATGGACCCAAATTGGAGCATTTTTGGAGGAAGCAAGGAGTGTCACGATCGTGACAAGGAGAGAGGGCTCCAAAACCCTCCCTTGGGGGCCATTTTTGGTGCTCCAAGGGAGGGTTTCCACCACCACCACCATGGAAAGAGGAAGATGAGGCAAGAGGCTACAAGGAGAAGCTAGATTGGAGAGTCTTGAGCTTCCCAACACCCATGTCTTTGGGTTTGGGTTT
>JAYMTP010001150.1:0-26045 GCA_036897365.1 Geranium brycei | reverse complement strand
TTGTTGATAACGCCACACCACCCAACTCTCTACAACAAACAATATCTCATTCTCCTCTGTTTCTATTTTCTTTTCTCTTCGTTCAAAATATTTTCCCGAGAAACAAACAGAAACAGCCATGCTCGACCCCGCCTCCAAAGCACAGGAGGACGAAGGATTATTCGATCTGAGCTTCACCATTTTCGGATCCACCAAGCACAGCCCCCGATCGAGAGCCGCCGCCGCGAACTAGTCCGGCGAGTCGACGCCGCTGTTGTGGAGGTCGACGAGCTTGGTGGCGCCGAAGGAGGAGGCGACGATGGCGATGAGGAAGAGGAGTGGGAGTGGCGGTAAAATGGTTCGGAGCGGGAGCGTGGAGGCGGAGAGGGGCGGAGGGTTTCTGCTGAAAATGGTATGAGCAGAGAAGGAGACAAAGGAGAGAGGAGGGGTATTTTTTTGAAAAATTAAATGAATAGTTAAGGGTATTAATGTCATTTCATTCCATTTTTAAAAAATCAGTTTATCTTTAAAGGGTATTTTAGTCTTTTCACCCGTTAAAAATATTAAAAACTAACAGAAATGGACGGAATGAGTAACGGTGATAAAACTGAAATTCATGGGTAGTCACCCTGATACGAAATATTCTAGGTGTAGTCATGTGATAATGTGACAAATCCAGAGGTATCCATCTGGAATTATCCCTGAATTTAAGAAAAAAATAGTTCATGAATAAAGGAATATTAAAGTAGTTAAGCATTAATGTTTTTCGACTTAAATTGACACATAGTGAGGCAAGACAATAACTTACTGTAAAACAAGTGAATTTCTTCTTGAACTTATTTTAACTTCGGTTGAGACCCATATGACACATATCTTATCTTTAAAATTTGTAAATTTCTTGATACATCACACTTTAAGGTCATGCGTACACATCGTGCCTGATGAGTGCTCTAGAAAGACTTGCACAATTCTTCCATAAATGACTTCCTAACCATCATACTCAGATAGGTAGTTCATCAAGTGTGTCTTTTTAGCACCACCATAAGGTCTTAGAGTTGTTAAGGACATGAAGTCCAACTTATCAAATACGTCGTTGTTGCGTCTGGATGAGTAGCGGCACAGAGAATTGTGGGAGCTGCGTTTAGGGTTGTTATATTACAAAAATCGATTATACATCTTTTGAAGGGGCATCCAGAACTTTCAATTTTATGAAACATATGGGCTTCACTACTGAGATTTCCGATGAAGAAGCAATTCGGGACGTTCGAGAATGGGAGATTGAGCGGACTAAATCTCGTCGAAAATTTTGATGATCTTGTTTTCGTTTTCATTTTATAATCTCGTTCATGTTTCTCAATTTTTAGTGTATGTCACTATTTTTAGCCCTCAGTTCTATCCACCCTTCTCGAGTGATAACTGATGGTAATGTAAGGTTTTATTATTTTTCAATAAAGTAAGTTGCTGATAAAAAAATATATATTATAGAATGACTACAATACTTTTTGGTTTTTTTATTTATTTGTTTCATCCACTAAATCATGTCATTAATTAGAACGGTCGATCAAAATCATGCAATGGACATTGCACGTTCTAAAATTTGTACCAGATGAGTGGTTTGGAGCTTGAGCACTAAAATAAGTAAAATATCTAAAGTGAAACAAGAGGACTAATAAATAACTAACTGGTTACTTTAAATTGGGCCGAATTCAATCTTGTGAGCCCAATTAAGCAAGATTCTGGATGGGACGGAGTGAAGGTGAGCGTTGAAGGTTGGTATTCGGATTGAACATTTTCTGGAATCAGTAGAGAGAGAGAGAATCGAGGTTTCAGCCTTACCGCTCTTCTCTTGCTGTTCAAAACTGTTCCTTAGGGTTTTGTTGAAAATGGAACCCTTAGCTTCAGCAATCGACAGATTGACGGCCTTCCTCTTTCCCTTCAACAAAAACCGTGCTCGCACCAATCCGGTATTCGTTTTTTACTTCACTCTGCGCTTATTTCTTGGTTATTCATCAATTGCTTGGTTATGTTCTATGGCATAAACAAGTAGAATGATTTTACTGTACTTGATTTTCACATCTTGGAATTGCAACTCATTTATCTATTGGACTTCATTGTGAAGGAGTGTTTACGTACTTTAAACCCAAGTTAAATTCACTTGGTAATTGATTACAGATAACAATTTTTAGCCTATATGCTTACTGCAAGATGCGTCTAAGTTCTTCAACAATGTTTGGGTCTACCGCGTGATCCTTTAGCTCCATTGTTTTAATTAGTTATATTCCATTATATGGCCTATTGTTGTTCCTGATGCGAGTTCTTCATCTGTTAGTCGTTTATGTTACTGTCGTCTATCTGGATATTTAATAGCTAGCAGTGTAGTTCTGTAAAATGCTCATAAGCTCAACTCACGACTACTTTGCAGTTGAACCCCAAGTATAGTTTTTCGCATCTTTGCACTTTATTTTTCTAATTTCGTACGTACTTAACTTACTTGTGTAATCTGCCTTGAGGTTGACCTGTTTGTTTGTTCCGTAGGTGATAACAATCTGACTAACGGGGATTTATAACTCTTGATGGGTATTGTTTTGCAGATTGAAATCTTGAAGCGATTGCAGCGAGAAGCATTTTCAGATCTGATGAAACTTAGGGACAGACAAGACAAGGTTGAAAGAATACTTTCCTTTTATAAAAGTTCAAAGGGAAGTCCATTTGAGGAGTCCAATACAGTTGTGAAGGGAGAGGTTGATGTATTGGGAGCTTTGTTGATGATGGATAGTGCCGATCAGCAGAGTTGTGACGCAGTTAATAAGTCGGGAATTAATACTGGAATTCTTTCAAAATTTACTTTTGAAAGGACTATCCGCCAGAAAGATATTCTTACAGCAGAGTTGGTGGCGAGTCGAAATGGCAAGGGAGATGTTGGTGATGTCTCAGGGAGTGCCCTTTCTCTGGCAAAAGTGTTCTATATGGCAAATGTTACAGACTGGTTTTCCACAATTGCAGTTCCAGTTGGAGCTCAGTGTCGGGATGTCAGTATTTCCACAAATTCATTGTGCCAGGTATAGTCTAATTTTGATTTGATTACTTAGGTTTTACTCCAGTATGCAATGTATATTGGGATCCTGACAAACTTATCTAACATTTCAAACATGTCATTACAAATAATATATCAGTTATGCTTGAAAAAGATCCTTTTCCCTGTATTAGTAGATAGAAAGGCACTTCTTACATCTGAACCAATGTCTCTGATTTGTGTCATAAACCACCAACCTCAGTACTCAAGTTGATGTCGTATTTCCTTTCTTACCAAAACAAAAGCTATATGTATCCATGAATATAATTCTAACATCATCTCATTTTCATTATTATATATCAGCTAACTGAAATGTTACTCTCCTCCAATTTATAGTAGTATTGCTATTAAATATCCTTTTGTCTGGCAGGAGAAGAACCTCACAGATTTTTCATCTTCTGGGCCACCCTTTCTGAATCAGCATATTGGTAGTGGCATTGGTTTAACTGTGAGAAAATTAAATGCTATTGCTTCGTTGGCTCAATTTGTTTCTGGACTGGGAATGCACCAAAGTTGTGGTGAAACTGAGCGGTGTTTCAGCACCTTTGGCCAAGTTGTCTGTCAACTTACAAAAGGAGCAAAAATCTCACTCTTTGGCTGCCATCAATTGTTTAAATCGTCAAATCAACATGTAAGTCTCGGGGCTCTTGCGATGCCAATAGGCTTTTCAAAACACCAAAGAGCTCCTGAAACATTTGTGGAAGGATCTCCACTGATAGAAACAAATGTACAGCAAAATTCCTCAGCTGGATCTATAGCTGTGATGCTGGAGTCAGAAGTTGATGAGAGCACAAGAGTTCGAGGTTGGATGGAGATGAACCGGTCAAACCCAAGAAATTTACAATGGGCATTGAGCATGTCTGATGATTGCGAGGATGGATATGGGTGGGGCATAAGTGTGAGTGGAAAGAAAGAAGGTTCGGCTGGCTGGGATCAGTTTCGGGTGGAATCCTATATAAAAGTACGCTTAGGTAACGGTTTTACTCTGCAGCCAGGAGTTGCATATGTAATGGACGGCACTGCCAGGATACCTGCACTTATGCTTCGCTCTACTTGGAACATCTGATTGCTATATTTTCGGGTTTATGTATGTGTTAGTTAGGTGATGGTCTGTCAAAACTGGAGAGAAAGAAATGGTTTATATCTACTGAAATGCATTGAATGAATCCCAATGGAGGTGATTGTTGAACTTACCCGAGAATGAGTATGTTGGATCCTCCATGCTTTCTTCGAGGCTTGAACCATGAACGTGTGTGTATTTCAAGGCTCAGCCCTCCTTTTCTCACTGGCCTCGCTCTTGGTTTGCCTTGTCTTCTTCTAAAACTGGTTCATATTATTTTGCGATGAATCAAGGTTTTGCTATAAAAGTGTTATTAATAATAACAGTAACAAATAAACTTAACAAAAGACGAGGGAAAAGAAGATGAATTGAGTAAAGAAGATTGTACAAACACAACAGCTTCATATGTAAACGGAAACGAGAGGAACTGATAAAGCCAACACATAAGCATCACTTCTCATTCTTGTATTTTCATTACCAAAATCATATTACAAGAACTACTATATATAGAAGGTGTGGCGGTTTGTTAAAGCATGAGGTTGTTATGTTGAATAGGTGGTGGCCATATAAGCAAACACCCTCTTGACACCACCTATAGATGATTACATTTAATTTTACAAGGAAAATTCTAATGGGAAAAAACCGAATAATAAAGTTATTAAGGTGATATTGGACGTGCATAATGCTGCCTCGTTAAAAATATTTTCAGGAAAATCCAGTGGGACAAAATCTTTGACCAAAGTATGCTTAACTTTATATTTTTTTGTTCCCCTGATCGATACCCCCTCCCCCCGATTATTGCTCCTCCTGATCGATGCTCTCCCTAATAGCTGATGAGTTTTCTTTGCTTTGTTTACATAGTTGAGTTGGCGCTTTACATAAGTTTCTCATTAGATGTCGAATCTTTAGTGATTAAATCTGCAGGATTCTCACTTAGAAAGTACTTTCTTGAGCTCATAAATGATTGGAGAATATTGCAACGAAAGTCTATTTTGTAGAGCATCAGGATATCACTGTCTTATTAAACGTAATTTATCTGGATCGACGTTATGGGGATCTTAAATATATTATGCATCTGTGACTTGAGCTTGTTCCAATGTCGTTCAGTCGACTATGAACCCAATATGACTAGCACATTTACTGTGACTGTCATGACTGGTTTTTAAACCAGTGAATAAGCATTGTCCATGTAGAAACGCTTCAGGAGTTTCTGAGTTGTATTTTCATCAAAAATATACTCATCTGTAGTTCGAGACAATATATTCTTTTTCTCGTGCCTTTCATACAAATTTTCTCATTTCAAATATTCTGCAGTATTTACGATCTCTTCAGGAGTCTCAGCTGAGTCATATAAACATGCAATACATAAGATAATATATTTTTCTCATTACTTCAGGCAATACAACTCCTTTCGGGATTCTCATATAAATGTCGGTATAAGTGTACCGTATAAGAGCAACTCCAATGGAGGTTGTTAAAATGCAAAAATTATTACTCAACCATAGTTGCTATATTGCTGTCCAACTCCAACCCAAGTTGCTAAATTTTGATGCGAATATCAATCATTATCACTTTTTAATATTGTCATTCATCCATTGGTAAAACTAATGTAATAATATTAAATTTATGCAAACTTTGCTATAGTGAGTTTGGCAAATATGACAATCCACTATAACAAAATTGGCGATTTGCATTTGCAATACAAATATGCCAACTCGCATTGGAGATGAAAGTTGTCATTTTGCCAAAAATATGGCAAAATGGCAACCCCCATTGGAGTTGCTCTATATAAGTACCAAATACGTTCATCAGATACGTATCTAATTCTTCAGAAACTTTTAAACTAATAAGTATCTTAAATTATCTTAATAATTACATATAAAAGTGTTTCATCAAATCGACTTCAGGTTGTTGAGAAATATTTTATGTTGCAAGCCTTACATTATATGGATTGATTTTCAATTCGTTTATTCGTGAATAACCATTTTTATCTGACTGGTTGAATATCTTCTGGTGTTTGATTTATGGCGCCAAATACTTGGTGTTCTACGGGAACCAATTGTTCTATAAGAACCAAATGTTGAATTGGAACCAATGACCTTTCAGGAATTTACAGTTCTTTATAATCTAATGGCTCTTCGGGAATCAATAAATTTTCTTTGAATCAATAGTTCTTTTGGAACTATTTATCAATTCGCCTAATTCTTTTATTTATGAGTAACAATATATTTTACTCATATCTTCCTCTTACACTTCTGGCAAATATTACAGGAATATGCTGCCTCCTTTACATTATAATCATTCACTTTAATTCTCACATGTGTGTTTTACAAAATGCTTCAGGCAATTCAACTCCTTCAGGGAGTCTTATATAAGTATTACTGTCCAACTTACCATATAAATAGGCAGTGACAACACATCAGACACATATACAGTCCTTCAGAGACTGTTAAACTAATCGAGTATCTGAAAGAAGATAGTGCTACATGCACTTATATGACACAACTAATACATAAATGAGATATATCAAGTTGTATATGAGAATATTGTTGGTATTCAAAATACTATCAAGGCGAATAGACTGTGATCATAGAAATGTGCCCTTAACTTGGTAATGTATCTCAACAGTTTAGCAAAATGCAATATTATGAATTTGAAATAAACAAATATGTGACGAGGACAACACTAACAAGAGCTGTTATATGTAGAAGGTGTGTGGCGGTTTGTTAAAGCATGAGGTGATTATGTTGAATAGGTGGTGGCCATATAAGCCACCACGTGCTCACAACAAGTTTGAATTATTCAAATATAATAATTGATTGAATTAAGTGTTGTGGTTGGATATATTTTATTAATGAAAATCACATAACAACATATCGGTCGAAACCTCGTTATAGGATCACTCACCCAACTTTTAAAAAAAATAAATTCTCGGTACCTTAAGAATTTTTTAGTTACTCTTAGGTTAAATCTTGTCAGATTTAAGTGATGTGATTTGTAAAATGTTCAAAATGCCCTTACTGTATAATATTAAAATTGTATCATTAATCATTAAAACTGAAACGACCATTTTACTCTCGTTTGTATACCACGTTGTAAAGGGACAGAATTGTCTTTTGAAATAAACAAAATAAGAATTAAAGAATTAAAAACGAAAAGGTAAAAGGACAGTTTTTCCCTCATCACACAGCTCTGCCTTCTCTCTCATCTATGCATAACCAATCCTTTTTGTTCATCAATGGCGTCGAGAACTACCACAGGTTCCATGAACGAGGAGGTGGCGAAGATCTTCAACAAGTTCGACAAGAACGGTAACAGCAAGATCTCCTCGGGCGAGCTCCACGACGTCCTCGCCGCGCTCGGCTCTGAGACCTCTACCAAAGAGGTCTCGCGCATCATGGCCGAGCTCGAACACAACTGCGACGACTTCGTCGACATGGATGAGTTCATGGCCTTTCACTCCGCCAGCAGGTGCGGTGACAAGGAGCTCCGCGACGCCTTCGATCTATACGACCAGGATCGAAACGACGTGATCTCGGCGGTCGGTACTCGTCAAGCTCAACGAGAAAGTCACGCTCAAGGACTGCAAGAAGATGATCGACTCTGTGGACAAGGAGAACGACGGCTGCATCAATTTCGATGAGTTCAAGAAGATGATGACCAAATCGATGAAGACCGAGCCTTAAAATCGGATCGGAAGCGAATAAACCGTAGATTTGATCTCGTTATAATTTCAAGGTTAGTGAAGATTGTAAATGTCAGATTTGATTAGATCCTAGTAGATTAGGCTAATGTACGCGCTTGATTTGGTCTGATTTAGAAATAGATCTGGACTTCCTCCTCTTCAACTCCCACCTCGACTTCGTCCCCGTCAAGCCCGACAAGTGGCTCAACCTCCCTTCTCCGCCACCATAACCCCCGACGGCCACGACGCTCAGGACGACAAGTGCATCTCCAACCATGAGCTGTGAATCGTCCGTTTCTGGGTTTTGGTCGATACTGGTGGCTCAACCGACCTCCTCCAATCCCAAGAATTCGAAAACCCTAATTCGAAAACCCTAAACCCAAACAGTGCCAAAACCCAAACCCTAAATCCTATGAAAAAATATTGACAAATGAAAGCACAAATTTCGAACCCTCTGTACAATTTTCAAGCAGAATAGAACATGAAAATCCATCATACTACTCACAAAACCTAAACCCTAATTTTTTGAATGAAAACAGAACTTACATCTTCCATTATTAGACTTGTCAACAACAAATCCGTCAACGATTACTCTTCTATGACGCTTTAGTCCGTCGATTTCCTCCTCTAAGTTCGATTTTTATGCTTTTGACGAGCACCGACGAGCTCAACCTCACTCCTTCCGAGTTCAACCCTTCAACTTCTATGTCTAAGAACGAAGTGGAGGACGCGTGTGGATGTCATAATACGCGTGTAAACTAATAATATAAACGAAGGCACCATCGTCTTTTCACTCGCGTCTTAACGTCGTTGGGGTGATGTGCCAAAGTTGACAACTTCAGGGGCTCCACAGACCACTTTTATCTTTCAGGGGAGTTATGTGAAAATCGGGCATAGTTCAAGGGAGCTAAGTGAAGTTTTCCCTAAAAAAATGAAGGGTTTTGAATCAGTTATTCGAAGAAAGTTACTTTTGTTTTCAAATTCAACTCACCTACTCTATACCACCGACCATTTGACTTAGTGGTCCAAGTACTTGTTTCCTTATATTGGATGGAATGAGTCAAGAGTAAATCGGGTTGATATCGTAATATTTATAAAAAAACTCACCTATGTAACCAGAATGAAAAGGAGGAGGCGACGCGACGATTTCTCCGTCCGCTTCTACCTCTGCTGCATGTCTTTTCGTCGGGTTCTTCATGGAATTGGCGTAATCGGTGTTTGCGTCGTCTGCGAGCAGAGATCTAAGGGCCTTGGTGGTTTCAGAGGAGTTGTTTTTTTGGCGGAGGTTTCCCTGTTTGTTCTTCTTCTCCGACGTTTGGTGGCAGAGCTGGTTCAGGTCCATGTCGCCGATGCGTCCGCCGATGATATAGACGGAGTTGCAGACAAGTCAAAAAATCTGGGCAGGGGCACTGCGGGTCTGGGCGGTCTGGCTCTTGTTCTTCCACTTTTTTCGCGAAAACGCTCAATCGGAATCCCTCCCCCATCGCCTTTCTTTCTCATGTTTTTTGGTAACGAAAGCATGAGATGATGGTTACCCTCACAAGTCTATTTAAGGAATAATGTTCTCCTTCGCCTCTGTCTCCCGACACTTGGTGTTCTCCATTGACGGTTTGTTTTGTGGTTTTGGTTCGAAGTGTTTGAGCAATTTTTTCGCTAGTTTTGTCTCGCATGATGCGATTGTGTCCGTTGTGGAACATAGGGAGTCAGAGTGTTGTATTTGCTGCGATGTTCATAAGTATTTTGGGATCTCGGTATGTTTTGATTTGTTTTGGCGGGGGATTCTCATCGGTGCTCGTTGTGTTTTGTGGTTTTGGGATTTAAACGATCTATAGCGGCAGATTGCGTGTGGAAGGCTGTTGGGGTTCTGTGGTCGTCTGAGGGGTGTGACCGAGTGATCCATGACTCACAGGTATCCAGTCCCGCAACACTTTGGTGAGGAACCTCGGGAGAAGCGCACTTTTTTGTTATGTTCCGGTTGTTCGGTTTTGGGTTATATCTCGAAATAGAGCCAACTCGAGAGAGATCCCTTACTCAGTGGCTTGTTTGTTGGCGATTCACGTATGTCGGCCTAGTATTTGTGACTGTTTATGTTAAGAGTTGTTGATTTGAGCTGAGATGCGAATGTCGGTCCTTATGAAATCGTTGAACTGATTAGAAGTTCTTATTTTATGAGTTCGAGCATTGAGTTTTTTTTATCTCTTTATTATTCTACTCGTGTTGTACTTGTTGCATCTAATTTTTGATAAAATTGTTCTCCTATTTTTTGAAAGAAATAACAAGAAATTTATTTCTCTCTTTTTTTTTAAAAAATAACCTAGAAACTTGAGCGATTGATTCACGTGGATATTAATCAAGTTTTATTTTGGATCCGCTGGCAAAAAGGAAAAAGTGAAGGGTTTTGAGGCAGTAATTGCCAAAAGATATTATTGCCTATTATTTTGACGCCCTCGGGACGAAAAGAGACCGTCTAATCACTTATCAGAATATATAATTATAATTAAAAAATAGAGTTTTGTGGATATATATATACCATTAAAAAGAGGAGGTGACCATACCTATTTCTAGGCCTTATTCGTTCCCCAAAACAGATCTATCTTCTTCTCTTCGTGTTCGCGGAGGATTCAGAGAAGAAGGAAGATCGTGGAACGATGTCTTCTGGGAGGAAAATCACGCTCAAGAGCTCTGATGGGGAGGCGTTCGATGTGGACGAGGCTGTGGCTCTGGAGTCGCAGACCATCAAGCACATGATCGAGGACGACTGCGCCGACAACGGTATCCCCCTGCCGAACGTGACGAGCAAGATCCTCTCTAAGGTCATCGAGTACTGTAAGAAGCACGTTGAGTCCCCCAAGGCCGACGATCGCTCCACCTCCTCTGACGACGACCTCACCGCCTGGGACAAGGACTTCGTCAAGGTCGATCAGGCCACCCTCTTCGATCTCATCCTGGTTCGTCTTTCGTTCCATTCTCTGTTTTTTCGATTTATTTCTTTCCTTTTTCTGCTGCTCTTAATCTCATGTTTTATGCTATAAACAGTTTCTTAATCAGGATTTGTGTTTTGTTATTTGTGGGGTTAAAGTAGCATTTTAATACCCTAATTTGTCAAATTTGTGATTCTAATACATGAGTTTCAGTGGCCTCCAAGTAATTACCTTTTTATGTATTGTTCCTTTCTTGTGATTTTAATAGCACCCACTGCTAATTATGAAGTCGCTTATCTATGATTCCCCCTTAGTTGAAAGTCTGCACTTATATTTTCCTTGTACATGGTGCTGGGGTTATATATGTGTGTGGGTTGATGTTTGCTTTAACCTGTTTGGATGATGGAACATCTGTCATGTGTAATCAATCCTTTTGAAAGATTTTGTTGAAGAATTTGAGTACAAAGTAATGGGGAAAGACAATTTTGTTGTTGGATCAATATGGGTGTTTTTACACTGTGTTGATTGGTTCTTTTTGCTGTTTGGGTTTGTTGGAGTTGCATGATTTGTTGTTTGCCTCATTTTGAGTTTAAGTAACTTGGTGATTTTGGGAAATCCTTTATGTTTTGTTTTGGATGTTTTTTCCTTGAATGTGCTATTTGGTTGAATTGTCTTATTTTCATTTTTAGTTTGCCTTGTGGTACGCTATTAGGATTATCAGATACGAGAGTCTGAAGCTTTGATTTATTGGCCGAACAGTCTCTTAGCATGATTTATTTGGCCAGTGAGTGTTGTTGTTACATCACCAAATCTGATATTTTGATGTGTAGGCTGCAAACTATCTGAACATCAAGAGCTTGCTGGATCTGACTTGCCAAACAGTGGCTGACATGATTAAGGGCAAAACACCGGAGGAAATCCGCAAGACATTTAACATCAAGAATGACTTCACACCAGAGGAGGAAGAGGAGGTTCGCCGGGAGAACCAGTGGGCTTTTGAGTGATCAATTTCATTCTGTTCTTATTTTATAGCTCACCATCTAAATGTCTGCTAAACTTCTACTTTTCTGCAACAGATCTTTACTTTGAACTTGTTACCCCCTCAACCTTATCGACATTAATATCTATTTGGATCTTATGTTAATATTGTGTCTTTCCAGTTTTTGTTGACTCTTTCTTCTGTTATTCATGTTTTGGTGGCCCAAATCTGCAAAATTATTGGGTCATTGTTTATAGCTAGGAGTAGGAGGGGAGATAATCGGCTCATCCTATTCTTAAGATTTCAGAATATTTGTTGCTACCGTTTGCCCAGGTCGAGCTGATGAGTTGAGTGCGAAACTGGTATATGAAATGTGTATTAGGTGTATTTGTGGTAGATACAGACTCAGCATATCCCTCTTTTCCCTTTCAAAATTCAAATTGTGTTACTCAACTTTCTCCTCTTTTACCTCTTCTCCTGTGTTCATTTTTTTGGTGACGACTTCACCGGTTTCTCTTTCCTTCTCGATGACCTCATAGGGTTTTCAGTGCTCTTTTGTGCCTTTTCTGTATCTTCACGGTTCTTCAAGTCTTCGTTTTCATTATCTGACCTCTACATTTATCTACGAAAGTGTCACTTTCTTCAATCTTGACCTTCACCAAATGTAGCATGGTTTGGTTTATGTTGCTAGGTTTGGATCTTTTCTCCTCCCACTTGAGGATCTTAAATATAATCTTTTAGTAGGTTGTTCTAATTTGGGGCTCAAAGGGTTAATATCTGATTTGAGTTTTTTCTAGTTTTGCTTGTGTAAAAGTTTATTTTTGTTTTTTTGGTAGTTTTGGAGCATTTTCAAACTTTTGCCTAAATTTTATCATTTTTTGAGTTTGTGTGATTTAGGGTAGCTAACTGCCTTTAACTATAAACACTGTTTAGATCATCAATCTACACACCCATTCTCACATCCCTCTTCTTTAGCCTTTTGAATATTCTTTGCATATCAGCATCTTTCTCTTTTTGTTCCATATTTCAGTGTTGACTGTCCTTCAAAAGTTGTCTCAAACATATTGTAGACTTGAAGTACACATGAATTGACAAAATATGAATTACATAAGTAATGTGTGGACAAGTAACAATTTGATAAACTAAACAACCAAGATGTTGTTAGTTGAGAGTAATATCTAAAAGTAATTTACTATACAAGGGAGCGAGTTTAACATTAACCTCAACTGAAGTAGAGACAACATTAGAATCTGTAAAGTTTACAACTCGAGAAATGATAGGTAGACGATACTTGAGAGATTTCCAACTCGAGAAAATAAGTGAGAGCGTTGGATCTTTTAACTCGAATTGATGGCAGAGGTGATGTTTAAGATCAGAGATACTTGGAGCATCATCTCCGATGATGATCATATCATCCACATATAGCTAAAAGATAGGCATGTCTGTAAGAAGTATTAATAACGAAGAGAGTTGTATCTTAGGTTCTAGAGACGAACCCAAGATTAGTCATTTTTTTTACTTAATTTGGAAAACATGGCAAATAAAAGTTCATGCTTTGGTTCGTTTAACTTCTATGCCCAGATAATATGTCAACATGCCCAAGTTGCTTATGGAAAATTTCTCATTCATTTGAGCTTTGAAATGATCAATCAGGCTTACCTTCGACCCAACGATTACCAAGTCATCCACATACAATTTCACAATTAGCTGCGAGCTCATCTCAGTCTTGGTAAACACTGCATGCTCCAATTGACTCTTTGTAAAATCAAGCTTGAGTAGAGTTTCATGTACCTTCGCGTTCCAAGCTCGAGGAGCTTACTTCAATCCATAAAGCGCCTTCTTCAGCCTCAATACATAACCAGTTCGTAACTTATCAATAAAACCATAGTGTTGTGAAACATATACCTCTTATGCCAAATCTCCATTCAAGAACACATATTTCACATCCATGTGGTGTACTTTCTAACCCTTCTTAGCTACTAGAGCTAAGAGCAACCTCACTGTCTCCAACCGAGCCACAAGAGCAAAAACCTCTTCAAAATCAATCTCCACTCTATAGGAGTAACCTTTAGCCACCAACATGGCCTTATACTTCACCACTCTTCCCTCAGAGTCTCATTTTGCCTTGAAGACCCGCTTCAACCTAATCTCATTCTTCCCTGGTGGCAGCTCTATCAACTCCCAAGTGTCACTGAGCTGAATCTAGGCCATCTCCTCCTCCATAGATCCCTCTTGTTTCTATCTTTTAACGCCTCGCTCGGATTTGATAGCTCTTTGACATTAGAAGACAGAGTTCAAGCTGCTCTATTTCAACTTCTGAAGTTGTCTCATTTATTTCTTTGAGCGATCTGGCTTTTAAAGGTTCTTCTAAGGCTTGATTAGAAGAGGATGAGATAGGAGTATTATTTGGGCTAGATAGAGATTCTTAAAACTCACATAGCGACCGTACTTCATGTGAACCCTCAAATGTCTGAAACTACGGCGAGAGATCTGGCGTCTGTGAATTTTTCGAGTTCGGTGCTTCAGGCATAACTTGAGTCTCTCTCTTTTTGGATTCATTGTATTGAGGTTGTGGGTGACCATTACCTTCCCAATACACAGTGAACATGTCCTGACTTTCAGTTACACAGCCCCTTGTTTTATCATCCTACGCCCAGTTCCTCCCATTCTTCAAACTCTACGTCCCGACTCACTATGAGCCTCTTGGTGACAGGATTAAAAAGTCTGTACGCCTTTGATCCTGTCTGATATCCCACAAAAAACAACATGTTACTCCTATCTTGCGATTTTTTAAATGTGGAGTTGTTACCTTAGTAAATGTGACACATCCAAACACTCTCAATTTGTGAACATGTGGCTTATTCTTGAACTAGGCTTCATAGGGAGTCATTCCAATTATGCTCTTGGTTATAGCTCGACTCCAGGGATGCATTGTAGTTGCTACTGCTTCGCCCTAAAACCGTCCAGGTACGCCTCTATGTTTTAGGAGGCATCTTTCTGTCCAAACAATGGTTTGACTGCGACTCTCTGCAACGTCATTCTGTTGCGGTGTGGTAAGACCTTTCAAGAATCGATTTAGCCCTTGCTTGCCACAAAAAATTGAAGGCATCCGACATGAATTCACCACCCCGATCAGTTCGTAGCACCTTCACCTTCTTCTCAGTTTCAACTTCCACATTTGTTTTAAACTTCTTAAATGGCATGAATGGAAGGTCTTTACTTCTGAGCAAAGAGATCCACATGAAACACGAGTAGTCATCAACTAATAAGTAGAAGTGCCTATTACCTACACGAGTTTCAAGCGCTACAGGTTCACAGAGATTTGCGTCAATGAGCTCCAATTTCTCCGAGACCCGATACTCTACTTTTCTAGGAAAGGACTTTATTTTTTGCTTTCCTACCAGACACGCTTCACACAACTGTTCAGGAAGCATTATATCTGGTAGGCCTTTTGTTACTCGTTGCTTTGCCATACTGTGGAATGTTTGGAAATTCAACTGCCCATACCTCGTGCCAAATTCACGTCTTCTCTCGTAACTTGGTTAACAAGCAAACAGGGGTAACACATTTGAGCCTGAGTATGTAAAGTCTGTTCCTGCTTCCTCGAGCTCTAGCCAACAACCTTGATTCTGACTTTTGCCTTTTGTACAATTTTGAGTTCTTTTGGTGATTTTGTATAGTTTTAAATTGTTAAAATTTTGTATAGTAGGATCGATTCTAATTAGAATAATTCATTTGCATGTGCATTTTGAATTCGTGGGCATTATATTCTGATATGCCCTCAAGATGACCCAAACTTCTCTTGGAAGTTTACCTCGGGGTTTAATTTAGGGACTATCAGGTTTTGTTCCTACATTTGACTTTTAATATTGTTTTAGTTTTTCTCGAAAACGAGAAAAAGTTCAATATGGGGTGGAAGATGCAAGTGTAATCTTTGATTCCTCTCGAGTCAAATTTTCTCACTTTTAACTCCATTTCATTCAATTTTCGAGTATTTTGGCCTATTACACCATATGCATGTCACGTTGTGTTGAGCTTATATTCAAGAAAAAATGTAACTTTTGTAGCAAAATAAAGCGAAAAGGAGCCCGAGAAAAAAACCAAATCAAGCCAAAGAGATTTGGAGCCAACAAATTATGTTAAGACACCTAACGACAACTACCCACGACCCTTGTGTCGTTGATCCAGGTCGTTGGGTTGAAGAGAACACATAGTAGAATAGGAGCATATTTGGCTAAAGGAGCCAACGAAATTAAGTTAACGACACGCATGTCTATGCTTCGTGTCGTTGGTAGCAGGGAAATTCATAGACGATAGGCCTACCCCACGACACGCTGTGTCAGTGATTTGATTAGCTTCGAGATTCGTGGAAGTCAAAGTCAACCGAATGACACCCTATGGCGTTGGCATGTTGCAGAAGTCGATTTCGATGTGTGTTTTTTCAATTTACACCTGATTTGATTTTTTGGTATTTAAGGAGGTGAGGGCATTCGGAAATGGACAACCTCCCATTGGATTTCTGGTGTAGATAGGGTAAAGAGAGTGAGGAGTGCTCAAGAAGCAAGGATGGTAACCAAGGGAAAAAGCTTGTGAGGACCTAGCTTGTATATGAGATTGGATATTGAAGGTCTGGATTTTAAGTTGTTTCTTCTATCTATAAAAGTAATTTTCAGATTTAATTTCCAGTTTTAAAATTTCTTTTGAGTATTGGTGAATGTTCATGAGCTTGGTAATTGATGATTTTTCATGAGGTTGTGTTTTAGAGTTGCTTTTGGTGATATAATAGTGGGTTTGATCTTCGATTGCCATTTTGTATTGAGTTTGATGATTTGTTCTATGGGTTACATGATGATCATGTGTATAAATGTGTATAGATTTTTGCTTGTATTGAGTTCTTAAATCTAGGACCGGAGATAGATTGAAAAAGATTATAGGAAATTAGTATTGAAATCATGATCTAAATTAGGTTAGGGTAATGGTTTAAGCGCTCTAATCATATTTTTACAATTAATGAAGATTGTTAAGTGTGATTAGGGGTATGGTTTACATTGGAATAATTTAACGGGCACGATTTATACCTAAGGGGTACTAATCCATATGCTAGAGACTTCCTATTAGGTTTTTATTAGGGAAAACTACACGTACCTCCCATGTAGTTTGCACGATTTTCACTTAACTTCTCTAAAAGATCAAATTGTTTTGTAAACCCCTTGAACTTTACTAACATCTTAGTTCCCCTCACGACGTTAGTTTTTGGTCAAAAGTCAATCATTTTTTTTGTGAAAATGGCAAAAATACCCCTTTGTCTCTTACCCAGTTCATCTCTCTACCCAATTCCTAGCCACCATCTTCACTCCCACAACCGCCGAATTAATTGGAGTGTGGAATTTGCAAAATCGACACTACCCAGAACTCAAATAACACCAAAACAACGCACAATTGAGATAAAACCCCAAAGTCTGAAGCATAACATGAAAATTGCAACCGACCCAAATGCTAAAACAATTTTGAAAAAACCCAATTCAATGGGAGCTTGGAATTTGAAATTTGACAGTACCCAATTCGGGTTCACTGCCGTGAACAATAGCCGTATGTTCAGCGACAACGTCGCAGAGGCCGCATCGGCGGTGGTGTTGGGGTTGATGCCCATGTACTAGACGCTAACTTGCTTGAGGTCGAATTGGGGTTTATTGAGTTTGACGGCGAGGACATGAAAGAGAGCGTTGGTGCGCAGTTGGGACGGTGACAGTGGGGGTTGGATGTTGTTTCTCAATTTATCTCTCATTTGCCCTAATTTCGCTCAATTTATGGTTCAATGGATATGCTTTAATGGATGAATGTCATATTTGACTTTTAATTGTGTTGCACTTCTGGCTTGCTTATCATAAAATTAACCATATTCCAAAGCTGATTTATTCGGGTGAGTAGCCGGAGTAGTGATGGTATTATGCATATCTCTTTATTCCCAGTCTCGTATGTGTTTAATCTCCGGTTATCAGTGGCGTATGCTTCGGCTTCCGGTGGCTCCAGGGGTTAATGTCTCTTCGGGGCTCGCGTCCTTGTTTCTGAGGCTATCACGCTTCCCTAAAGGAGCATGCGCTCCAGTTTTCAATGTGGTAGCTGCACGCCTTCCCTTTTTCTCGTAGTGGGCTTCGTCCTAATGGGCCTCATTCAACCAAGCCCGCTTCGAGTAAAAACATAATTTATTTGAGTATCATGTTTCTTTTTCAATCTTCAATCAGTTCATGTACTTGGTAAATTATTACCTGATGTAATCCTAACTCTTGTTCTCCTCTTGGGATCATTCGCTAGTTATCTTAATAAAATATTCAAATCGCTGAGATGGCAGGCTATGCCATAGAAAAGGCTCCCTCTTTAGCGGTAATCTATAGCATTAGGAGGATGGAAATTTGGGGTAAACTTATTTAAAGCATGGTTTGTTTGTTCTGGTCCATGGAGAATAGTCTTTAACAAAACACGCCTTCATGAAGATGGGCCCTAAGGTTAGTAATTGAGAGAGAGAATAAATGGCAAATTTTTATAAATTTAAAGGTTAGTTGAGGGTATTTTGGACTTTTCACGAGCAACTTAACGCTGTCGGATCTAAGTGACACGTTAGGTGAGTTTGGGAGGTTTACGAAACACTTAGATTTTTCAGGAGAGTTAAGTGAAAAACTGAAATAGTACATGGGAGGTATGTGGAGTTTTTCCTTTTTATTATACGGCATAATTAATTTAACTTAAGTGAATGCAATTAGTTGATGCACACATTTCTTAACCTTGTAAGACTTAAGTAGGATAGGCTTGGAATTCATATCACCTTAGTTCCCATTTACTTAATCATATTCCTCAATTGAAAAGTGATTAAATGCTAGGTCCCAAGAAATCCCCAGAAATTCATTAATCCCTTACCATTTTGTTAATTGATTTTTGTTTAGTTGTGATTTCACTTATTGCATACTTTTGTATTTTGTGGTTAGCTTTGAGTTTATTTTGCCTTTGGTCAATTCAGAGAAAGGTAAGAGGGAAAGAGGCAAACATGTCCCATCGTTTTGTAGGAGGAGTATTCTAACATCTTTTTATAGGCAAGCAAAGTACTGTACATATGGCAATACGGGTAGAAGCAAAATGCTTACAAACACATTAACACTAACACTAACACTAACAATATCATCACCACCATCTCATTTATACATACATAATCCCCACCATCAATTTGAAGCAGCAACAACCACTTGTTGTTTTCCTTGTCCTTGTCCTTGTAACATGGAGACTTGACAAATTAAAGAAAACACCAACCAGATCCAGTGTTGCTGCAATTTGGGCATCAAAAGATACTTGTGTTCATCACAATCTCATCAGGTCTCCAAATTTAATATAAAAAGAAATGTTAAAATAAGAGGGATGGAGATATAGAGAGAGAGAGAGAGCATAAAGCCCAGTTTCTTAAAATGGTGCTGTTAAGGTTCTCTGAAGAGATTGTTTTTGGGGGGCCTGAACTGCTGGAGCTTCTTTGGGCAAGAACAAGTCCTGATTTGAACAATCACAGCAACTCATTATCTGACAAACTTGGCATCTAATTGTTTGTTTGATGGGATAAAGTAATGATAACCTTGTTCTGCAGCTGTTTTCTTAACTTGGCATTCTCTTTCTTGAAATAGGCGATTTCAAGTTCCAACTCATATGTATAAGCCTGCAAAGTAAAACACACATATATTATAGGTAGCTGGTTAATTACTGGCATTTAGAGAAACAGTTGGTACCTGTTTCCTAGCTCTGGAGCGAGCAGCGGATTCTCTGTTCTTGACCATCCTCATCTTATAGCGAGTATCATCACCATTCTCGAGACGATCCCTCTTCTTCTTCTTCAACTGATCGGAATCAAGTGGAACAGCCCCGAAAGTGGGTGTTGGGTCTGTCTCCAATGATAAGAAATCCCTGAAGTTGGAGCTGCGGGTGGAGGCCTTAGGGGTGGGATGCTCGGCGAAGAAAGACAGATCCTTCCACACATCTTCCATTGGACTATTCAGGGTTTGGGATCAACATGTTATGTTTCACACACACTTCATAATTTCTGAGTCGATGAGAGCATATAGATAGATAGAGACAGAGCGAGCGAGAGAAAGGGTTGTTGGGTTGGGACAACTAATCTTTTTCTCTTCCAGTGTTTCCCACCTGTATGTTTTTAATCACAACTTTATTCTTTGAAGTATAAATTGAGTTATTACATTTTATAACCCTATATTTTATACTTTACACCTTTAGAATCGTATATTTTTTATTTGTTGTTGCGTTGCATTGCAAGTTGATCCTAACGATTTTTGCAAACACTAGTGTATGTGATCGATTTATTTTTTGAAATAATGTTTTCAATTTCATTAAATAATTAAAACTTAGAAATTAAGAAAATTGGTGTTCCTCCATCGTCAGGTCTGAATTGAGGCAACAACTTTATTCTCGAGCCCATCGCATGTTCAAAATTCGTTCTTGGGTGTCGTGGACGATGGTGGGTTGGACAACGTTGGTCGATATCTTCTTCGTTGTAAGGGTCACTTATCGATGACTCGACCAGGGAGGGAGTAATGTACAATCTTATTTGTCTTACAAGAGAAGTTATGACATTAGAGCCTTTCTTATTTTTTTCATATAAATAACTTTTAAAAAGAAAATTTTAACTTTATAATATATTTAAATTATAAAACTGTAGATTCTAAAAAAAAGAAGTATATGCTTATAAAGTGTAATATGTAAATAATCTGACATTATTTCTCGTCGGAGATTCAATTATTTTTATCCCCGATTTTGCGGTCGCTTCTCTAGTTTCAGATTTCCAACCTCTGGCTTCATATTTCGAAGCATTTAGGCGGGCTGGTCGAGCTCGAAGCCAAACCCAACAAAAAAGACAGTTCAATTTTTATAATAATTATTTTATAAATTATAATTTTAATGATAGTTATTTAATATTTAATAATCATTGTTAATATTTTATCATTAAAATTTATAAAAGTTACTAACATTAATAAATTTGTAGTTATTAATTATTATGTTAGAGTTAGGGTTAAGGTGAATGCATTATTTTGAAAATTTGAAAGACAGTAAAAGGAATTTTCGTCTTTTTAAAATAAATATTAACAAATTTGACGGAGTGTAGTAAAGTGAAAATAATAAGAATAAATATAATTAAATTTACATAATTGTGATCAGGAAAAATTAGGGATAATTATCTCAACTATGTAACATTTCTATTTAGTTACACTCAAAATTTGGATCATTCAATTATACCAAAATTTCATAAATTCTCAAAAGAAAAGGTTGCACCACTTTAATACACAGAACAAACTTTGGCTAACTTTTTCTCTCAAGATAATTTACAATTTTTATCATTTTTTTGTAAACAGCAGTACAATGAATTGTGACCTGAATCATTATACTAGTAGGAGTGGTAGGTGTTTCTTGAATTATCAAACCAGTAATTTCTACTCTTGTTAACATCCTGGTTGGTAAAAAAGCTGGTTGATAACTTGAATGTTGCCATTTACGTGTATACAATGATATCAAATTGTTCTCCATTTTCTACCATGAAGAGGAAAATAACCAGGGAATAGGAAGAAAAAAGAAAAGGAGAGCACCCCAATTCCACATATGATAAAAAGTGCAATGTTCCATTTGTATATGGTCTGGTGTTTGTCTCCTTGGAGTGGAGAGTCTAAAATGGAATCAATTGAAAGGGAGAGGACAGTGTGAGTGACCACTCAAGGACCTGCCTGCAATTACAGTAATTTTCAATTGCTACTGTTGCATATTGCAGCTATGGTGAATTGCCATTGGTGAATGGGGATGCATTTGAGACACTGGCTAATCCAAGGACAACACCTTCACACCCTCGACTACTGTTGTGTACTACACCTTGCATTTGACAGAACCCTATGTCCTTGGAAAATGGTCCTCCCTCTTTATTTACATAAATGCCATCCCCTCTACCACATGACATGGTATATGCTCTCACCCACTGTTCCATTCAGTATTTTGTGTCTTGGGACTGGTGCTTACCAACTTGGAGCGGAGGGTGTCTCTCTTTGCTGCACAAGTTGAATATATTTACCGATAAATGAGACCAAATCCAACCAAGTATAAAGACTCATTTAAATTACAACTACACGTGTCGTTTTAAGTTGTCATGACAAAATTACTGAGCTCCTTGACGTGATATTTATGATTCATCGCTTTGTTGACCTCACGTATATTCAACTCGAATTATTAAAAAACCGTCAATATAAACATCTAGACATAGACTATTTCCCCTAGAGGCCTGAAAAGTGATAACAGGCGCAGGAGTGTACGAGTAACGATGCACAAGCACCATAATACACAACAATGACCAGACCACTATTTTATCTTGTAGAGTACAATTATTAGCTCGACTGTTCATTGATCGATTCAAGCATGAATCATAAAACAACCACTATCAACTCCCGGATAGAGACACGGCCTTCAAGTTCTGGATTATAACGTATCAAGGGAAATTGAAGCTTATCTCGTTACTGATTTTTTGGGCCTAATTAATCACCACCCTAAACTCGTGTTATTTTGCAATGTTTATCAAATATAATGGAAAACATGTCCCATTTTTCTCAACCCAAATTAAAACTGGCCTTACATTGCTTGATGGAATTATACGGGTTCAAAGTGGTTTCTTGTGTTGACGGGATTACTTGAAGTCATCGGCATTGCAAAATTATATTTGATTGCTACCATGATTTGGAGGGATCATACTTAATTTCTCATTTATTTTCTTTCCTTAATTACTTGCCATGTAAATAAAGTCTTTTCTAGCAATTGCGACAACCCTCATCCTATTGTTCACTCGTAGGTACACCTCATCCTTGGTCAGATTTCTTTTACTTTTGAGTCCCTACACATTAGTACAAATTTGAGATTCAGATCCGGTATCTAATACTCAGGATTCAGAAGCAGAAAAATTAATCTCTGTAAAGTAAATACCTGAAGACGTGGATCATCCACTCTTCTTCTGTTCATCTAGGTATTCAGCCTCATGGCAGAAAAAGTCATGGCGGAAAAAGTAAATGACATCCTTTTGCTTGGATTTAGCCTTGGTCTTTTGAACTATGGGTGCCTTTCCGTTTTCTATGCCATGTTTGGGAGCGGTTTTCTTCTTAGCACCAACTTTCTTGAAGCTTGTCCCCTTATTGACCATCAGAACATCTTTAGTCTTGCTTTTGATGTTCTTCTCATCAGTTTGAAGCATTTCATGCAACTCTGTGACGGTCTTTACCATATTGTGCATATTATAGTTCATAATAAACCCATCATATGTAGATGGAAGGGATTGGAGAATGATGTCTGCAGCCAACTCTTGTGGCATGCCAAGACCCAGTCTTGCCAAGTGCTCGAGATAACCCTTCATATTGAGGATATGAGGATTTATAGCAGTTCCTGCTGACATTTTGCAGGAAAGCAAATCTTTAATTGTATTATATCTTTCGATTCTTGCCTTCTCTTGGAATATCTCCTTGAGATGGTCAATCATAACATATGCATCCAACTGCAAGTCCATTAGTTGCTTTTGGAGGTCCGCCTCCATGCAACCCAACATAGTACAAGTCACATTTATAGAGTCATTAGAGTGCTTTTGGAATGCATCTCTAACGACTCTTGTGGCATTGACTACTGGTTCCTCAGGAATATGTTGTTCAAGGACATATTCATATCTTTCTTGCTTGAGAACTATTCTCAAATTTCTGTACCAGTCCAGAAAGTTGTTGCCATTGAGCTTATCCTTCTCCAAGATGGATCTCAATGACAGAGTATGTGTTTGGTTTGTTGCCATTTAATCTACTCGGATAAATAAATTTAACATTAGTTTGATGTAAATTTAGGTTGAAGATCTAAACAATCATATGACCATTAGATTCTAAACACAGAATCTGAACCAAGATCCATGATTCACTCGATTGAAGTGAACGGAGGCTCACTGCTCCAATCAAGCTATGTAGGTAGGAAACTTATCCAATTACATCCAATGTAATTCTTGGCTAGAATATGTATATTAAATATAGACGGCATATTCTATCTGATACCCTAGGCCAGACCTGCCTGACAATCGTAGTTAAATCAACCAAATTCAACTGTGGATCTACATTAATCTAAACACTATGCGGAGGGGTACCCATCCAGATAATGTATCCACCTCTGCTAGCTCGCATGTCTATGAACACTACGCAGAGGCGTACCCATCCATAGCTATGAGAGCCAATATGAGTGTTGAATATGATGGAAAGTATCTCATATGACTTAATATTAGGTGATTGGTCGTGTTTGTTTTGAGCATTGTATCCAATACAATCTCCTTTAAAACAATCAATTACATCTAATGCAACGATGTGTTTTAAAATTCTATTTAACATGCATATTATTTAACTGAGTTTTTAATCATGAATATCTTTATAAGTTCATCATACATCCCATGCAAATAAACTTAAACATTCATTCTCATGCATATCTAATAAGCATAAAGTAAACGTGCATAGCATTGCCCATAATTAAGTTGATCTTTATAGGGCAGGTCTCTAAAGATCAAAGGTCAATCCTAGGGGGTGAAGAACATATGACGCCTGAAAGAATTTTTCTTCCTCGTGCGCTACCATCGAGTCTCCATCCTCCAAGATCTCTAAGCCATTGCTAGACTCTTTATCCACCATTAAGACCATCGTCTTCGACTCTTCTTGTGTTGCTCCAAGTAGTGCAATAATTTAAATAATTACAATAAAGAAACGACGTGCAGGTCGTATTTAAATTACATTTTCAAAACTTTGTAACACGACACGCAGGTCGCAAAATTAATTACATTCCCATGAAATCAAATAAAGCGGTAAATGATTCACACGGGTCTTAATGGGCTATGCTTTGCACTATGCAATGACATTCATCACACATCATGTTATCAAACATCGATACATCATCAGTTTATTAAAATTTCAATTCTAATAATTATTAATTTTTTATCGTGACGGGTCAAAAATCACGCCCATGTGATTTTGCCACGTGTGTGTGGTGATCGCCACCTCCAAGGTGACGATCGTCACATCTCTTGTGGCGATCGCCACATTCCCTGTGGCGATCGTCACACACCTGACACCAAATCTGGAAAATTTTCGAAAAATTAAAACCCTGGGTTTTGATTATTGTTTCGATCCAATTGAACCTTAATCTCTAATTTCGAAAATCCCTACCCTAATTCTACGAACAAGCTCTCTTATTCATCATGATCAATTTCATACATGTGAGCAATTAATCAAATCAAAGTATAATTTAATTAATCCTATTCATGCAATTCTAACCAAAGCAATCATGCATACAACATCCAATATCATCATGCATAATCCAATTAAACTTAAATTGCAGCCAACCTCTAATACTACTAAAAGGAAACGAGGGATCTCATTCATGCGCGGCGAAAGTAAATAACAAAAATTAACCTCGTTTCCTAGCAAGGATCTACTACATGTTTAAGCCTAATTGATGAAAGAGTTAGAAACTTTCAATTACTTCTTGTAGATACGGCTTTACCAAACATTTGAGAGTGCACAGGTTCTTCACGAATCACTTGAAAGCGTCTCCTTCGGAATGCGCTCTCGACCGGTATCCACACGAGCAAGTCTTGATTGAAGCTTGATGAAGAACAATCTACTAGAATTGTTCTTCTCAAATTAGATCTAAATAAGTGATAATCACATCGGGAATTTTTAGGAGAATTGCTAATGTTGCGTATCTCGCATTGAGGTATAAACTTAACCGTTGCAACATATTTATAGGCATAGGGTTAGAATCTTGTTTCCAATAAATCCTACCCCTTTTCAAAGTTTCCAATCTCTGAAAATACCCAAAATTCGTGCTCCCCAATTGCCTTTTCCTTATTGGATTATGATTTCCAAAATCCAAACCTAAATAGGAAACAATCTGCCGAGTGGTAGGTGTCGATCGCCACACCTTTGTATATATGTGGCGATCGTCACATCTAATGCGGCGATCGCCACTTACCTTGGGTGGCTTTTAGGGCTTCTTCTCCTAATCTTTCGTTGGGCTTCTAAAGTCCATTCTTGCTTCGGGCTTGCTATTTGTGTGTGACTCTTTAGGTTCATGATTCATTAGCAAATGGCCTGAAATCCCTTTCGGTTCATTCATCATAATTGGTCTCTAGTAAAACATTATGATTACCCAATGATCACGATGATCGGTGATTCGACTTAACCTTTATTGTAACTATCATAATTCATTTGTCACTAGATATCTTGTTTGAACATAAGGCATAGAGTCGTCATCCTTATTTC
>JAYMTP010001149.1:0-25807 GCA_036897365.1 Geranium brycei | reverse complement strand
TAATTTGTGTATATATATATATATATATATATATATATATATGAACTGATGCATATGAGACCGTTTTACATGTAACTCGTAACAAACAATCAATCTATATATATAGCGAGAAATTTTTCGCATATAGATTGAAGATCACATGAGAGTGTATAATTTGTGTGATATTAGATTTTTTGCATAAAGTTGTCATGATCTTTTTTATATTATAAAATGTAGACATGAATTTTACTTCTGGTCTGAACTTACTATTTTTTTTCACGTTTTTAACATTTTTTTAAAAATGATAAAAATGCTCTTGAAATTATTTTAAAAAATTAAAATTGAAATAATATTTTTTAAACTCAAGTTTATCGGTCTTTTTATTCTCTCGCATATCATATTGGTGTCCTTCCATGAGACTTCAGATCTCATTGAGTTCATAGCAAAGAGAAAAATTGGCGAGCACTAGTTAAAAAATAATATTATTATTATTTTGATTTTTAAGAGATTAATTTTACGAGTACTTTCGTCATTCTTTTGACATGCAAGTGTACACATTTTTATAGAAATAGTAAGTTCGCGTTTACTTTATGTAAAAATAAAAATTCACATCCATTTTTTTGTAAAATTTGAATAATTCAACCTTTTACGAGATCGCTTCAACCTCGACTCCTACCCTATTCTTGGTCACTCGAGGCTTAATACCGTAGACTTGATGCGACTGAGTGTGAGCTTTTCTATTGAGAGAGAGAGAGGATGACCCCCTAATCTGATCACCCGGTAATGGCCTCTAGTAGAGGTAGTAGTGATCGCCCAGAGGTTGAGGTCCGATCGAGACTGAAAGACCACTATTTCGTCTCAGTGAGAGAAAGGTTGAATTCGGGAAGAAGTTGCTTGAAGCGTATAAAAATATGAAAAATAATAAAAAATTAATTCAAAATCTAACACCGTTAGTGCAAAGTGTAAAAAATGCAATTATAACTGACTTTAATGTAAACTTTTTTCTTTAGTTATAGTAAAGTGTAATTAACCCTTTTTTGCTTAATGTAATTATATCCGCAAAATTTAAATTTTGAATTTGGTGTGACTATATTTATACTTGAATTGGGGAAGAAGTTGCTTGAAGCATATAGACATATACATAAAATATGACTCAAGCAGGATTCCGACAAAGATGTAATAAAAATGGATGGTGAGCTATCTCCATCACCAAGCATGGCACGTGACTCTCATCCCATTATTTATTTATATATCTGTCTACTGTAACCATCAATATATTGAAACTCGTCATATATAATCCATTTACGTCCATGTCCGTGCTCAATAAGGTGCCGGTCAATTCATGTTATATAGTGACTATAGTGTCACAGATACATACAATATCAACTATATATTATCGACCCACATTAATTATTAATTGTCCCATCTCTCTATTTTTAGGCACAATGATCGATACCGTCGGTCCAATTTGGTTTTTCGTATGCTTGATGTTTGGATTTTTCTAATAAATTGTTTTAGCTAATTTGTAAGTTATAATTTTTCGAGTTTGATTTAAAATATGTAACAATTTTGGTTAATTATATGAAAATAAACATATATATTTTGATATTATTGAAGGTCAAAAACACATATTTTTATAGTTTAATCTGGAAAACATATAATGTTTACTTAATTTAATTGCATGCATATAAGGTAAGCACTTAAACAGAGAAATCATGATTTATTGCCTGATTTACCCGAATCTTACCATTATATTTCTGAAATTAAGAAAATGTTACAGATTTAGTCATGAACTAAAGGGTAGTCTTGTAAAAAGGTCAAATTGTTCAAGTATATTGATATCGTCGACCAAGTTTTATTGTGAATGTATGATATTTAGATTCATTTCCACTATATTCAAATTAACTTATAAGTTTTTAATATTTTATTATAATTTAATATTTAACAATTTTTTAATCATATATCTAAAGGAGTGAAATCAGAGAACGGTCTTATAAAAGGTCTATATCAAAACTATATATATATATATATATATATATATATGCAATTTTGTGGCACATTAATTAAATTGTGTTTGATTGTTTGTTTAATGATAATAAAGTTTGTTGATTAGTGTAGTTGGAAACACATGTTGATGATGATTAGTTAGGTGTTGTTGGTTGATGAGAATTGAAATATGTTTGTGATTTGGCCAATGTTTTTGGAAATTAATTGTCCCCTTGTAAGTTACACATGGGGTTGTAGTCCACATGGGTCACTTGTGCCCCAATTAAGCTCTTTATTAACATCCATCCTAGCATATCATTGGCACCTACATATATGTAATAAATTTAGCATATAAATTGTTGATATGTAATATGAAAGAAAAGAAAAATAATTAAAAATAATTGCAGTTGAGCACATATATCGACATTATTTTTGAATATAAGTACACATAATCGTTACAAATTTAGATAAAATTGGAGGTGTAAATATGTAAAAAAAAACAGACAGTAAAATTTTTAGGTGACCTGCTAAGCTAAAAAAACTTAGACGTACTTATATGTAAAAGTATTTTTTACAAGTGTACCTAATTACAATTATCTCAAAAATTTATATTATTCGATCCAATTTACATGTTTACGGTAAAACACATGAAATATATTTTAGCATATTAAAGAGCTCAAAACTGATAATTTCATATCGGCCCATCAAAACTTGTTTCGTAATCATATCTATATTCTCTGTACAATGTATACTCATATATTTTTGTACCGATTCTCATTGATGTTCCATTTTCTTTCAAAAAAATTCAACATCTCTTATAATTTAAAATTTTGTTTTCAAAAATGTTTTTTTTGAGTAATTACAACATTTCCCTTTTCATAAAATCATTATAATGTTGTTTAATTCTTTTAATTATCAAATTGTAATAACATACATAATTTTAAAAATGACATCATAAGAATTACAAATTACAATATCTCCCCATATATAACAATAACATGTAATTTATATCACAAAAATGAGAGGTAAAGAAAAAAAATCAAATAATAAAAGAAAAGGACTGGTCCATTGTAATTGGTTGGTCATGAATACATGACAACGATGCAGAAACTGTATCGAAGCTTTAATTACAATGACTTTATGGAAAAAGGAAAGTTATTTTATTTTCGAATTTAAACTTTCAAAAATAACCTATATGGCTATATATAAATAAAACAAGTGGTGGACTCAGGACCACAAATATATGAAACACATAATATTTACACACATATATATATATATATATATACACTGCAACAACATATTTTATCTTGTTAATAATAGCCCACATGTCTGAGGATAGATACCAATAAAAATGTTTCCTCAATGCCTCATATCTACCCAATATTTGACAAAAACATTATAGATTCCAGCTGCTCCTTTGTTTTTTTTCTATTCATGTTCTCAATAATAATTAATTTCAACGGAGCTGTGTTCTCGCTTTCGAAAGAGTTACGAGATTGGGGGTCACGACCAGAGATCGCAATAGACAAATAATGATCATGACAAAAGCTGAAATAAGTTTTTAGTCAATTTGCAATGCATGAGCGGTTTTCACTTAAGTAATTCCCTACAGTAGTATGCATATATAAATTATGATAATTGTGTGATATCTAATTTAATCGAAATTAAGCCTGATGTCTTAGTTAATTCAAACAAAATTATTTTATTGGTAATTACTAATTTGCAAGATTAATTAGTCTGGTTAGAATCACCCTTGGTATAAATTGAGAGCCAAAATTTCAGCCATTGAATTAATAAAATAAAAGTATAAGATTAAAAACACGTTGTGAGAAACATATGTCATTACTAATTATTTTAACGGTGCAATAATTGCCCATATGATAAATGATTTTCTCTTGAATAACCCTCGAATAATTTGTATATAATAAAAAATTGGATATACAACTACTTAAGTTTTACATTTACATCCACTTTAGCAACCAACCTCAACGTGATTTTAACGACTTATGAGACATTTTACATATTCATACGAAGAAAATTATTTATATCCTTCATGTCTTTTATATATATAGAAGAAATTTGGTGAGAACCTCCTCGTCTTTTAAGAACCATGAGAACCAATACGGGAAGAACACGTGGCGCAATCACCGAAATAAAATAATTTTTCAATTTCACGGCTCACTCGTTATACCACTCTCCGACAGAATTTACTTTTAAGTTATAGTACAAAACCCGACCCAACCCCTGTTATATAACACCCTTATATTAATTCTTATGTTCTGACACGCATTTTATAATTCTTACTGAAAATACTTTCCTCTATATATATATATATATAATTGTTACATGATTTCACTCTATTTTTTATTATTGGTACAAAAATAATTTAAATATTTCATGATCCACTTTTCAACCTATTAAGATCACTTGAAAAATAAAAACTGGGAAGCAATGATTGCACAGCAGCCACAATTCAGCTTTTATCTAGTAGAGAATTTTTATCTCCTTTTCATGCTACATATTATTCATTTATTATTATTGTGGGATAGTATGACCTAAGAAGAAAGGGGTGGTGTCCCACAAAAATGAAGATCCCCACCAGCTTGTGCTTGTGGTTTGGTTTGTGGTCCAGTTGAGCAGAGAGGTTAATTGGCATTGACACTGTTCCTGTCTTTATAGCCTGAAATGATGAACAGCACCGCACGTGGACTCTGCTCTGTCCTCTTTTTCTTTAGGACACCACCCTCCAATACCTTGCCATTTTCAACTATCACCCCCCCAAAAGAAATAACCTCCAACATTGCCATTTGTCGTCATGCATCGAATTCAAAAATAAATAATATAAAAGTAATTATCATATGGGTTAATATATATATTCACTCCGCTACAAACGACTATAGAACGTCCGAACGTTTTATAACCATTGGATTGTTGAAAATCTGAACGCGTGTTGTCTCAGCGCGCGACACGTAACAACAAAGTTATGCAGCAGACATTTTTAAGTTTTTACATGGTCAATCACGTTATATTATTTCGCACTACACATTCTACAAAAGTCAATCACGTTTCCATCATTTTACACTACACATTCTACACATTCGGACATTTCCATCACGTTTGTACCTGATTGTTGCTCTCTCTATTTCGTTTTAGTAGACTTGTACACTAAAATTTCTTAAAAACTTTGAAGTTTTGCTTAGATTTTGTTTGTTAATTCACCTTCATTTATGTTAAAATAGATAAAAAAATTATGTTTGACTTTTTCTAAATGACAATAATGCCTATGTTATAGAACTAATTAAAAGTACTATTTAAAATTTTGTTTTAATTGATATTTAAATATGAATGCAAATTATAATTTTTGAAAATTTATCATATTATTCTTAATTTAATTAATATGTTTATTTTTTAAATTTATTGATTAATTTTTTTTTAATTCAAGGATAATTTAGACATTTCACATCATTATCTAACTGCATAATTGATGACGATACAAAAATAATGTTTACCGTACTGAGTTGACACAATTTAAAGGACATCGTAATTAATTGAAAATCATGCGCAAAGTACACCGTAGCGAAGTGTAAATTCTTCTTGGTTTTATTCAAAAGTGAGATTCTTCGTGTTAAGAATTTTTTTATATATTTTAAATGCAAATAAGTATAGAAATAAAAATGTTCAACCACATCATTTCACCATAATAGTTATTCCAGAAATTCAAAATCGAAACTTGTTGATTAAATTATAAAAAAAATTAAACCGTCGGGAGTTATATACACACAGTCTCGATCATACGTTTTAAAAGTTATTTATCCAGTAATTACACATTTTAAAAGAGATATAATCTCACGATCTTTTCACTAAAATTGTAAGTTTGAAATTGTTGAAATGTCACATTATAAACATATTCTAAAAGATAATTAGTTTTGACATCTACATTTACGAAAATAAAAACCAAAACATAATTTGACATTCATTGTGTGTATATATATAGTGTATTAAAAGGCGTCATGTGCTAACCAGTAGAAGAAGGCCTTCTCGGGACTAATAACAAATTAGTCAGAAATTTATCGAAAAATAATTAAATTAAATGATTAGGCTTTCGGAACTCTCTGTTTCTTTTGTTTATTGATCCTGTAACAAAGTGGTTGACTTGCTTGCTAAGTTTGGATTTTGTAACTCAGTCTGGAACTTAAGTAGGGGTATTTTTCCTCCTGGTCTTTTAGCTTATGTTCGGGTGTGATGCTGGATAGTTTCTGTGCTAATAAAGCTGTGTTTTATAAAAAAACTGGTCAGACAAATCAGAAATTTTTACATTATACATATTTTTCTTTAATTTCTACAAAACATAAATAATTGGTCATGAAATATAATCATTTGTATGTGTTTGTTGCTTAAAGCATTCCCTCCTTTGGATTCTTTTATCAGCCCCCCTCTCTCCCCCCCCCCCCGCTCCCCCTCTTCTCTCTCTCTCTCTCAAACAATTTCTCCATCCACCCAACACCACCATATAGATCCTCCCTAGAGCCATTGAGAGACCCACACAAGTCCTCTCCACTTGATCCTAATTCTCCATTCCTCTCCCTCTCCTATTTTTTTTTATTATTATACAAAAAAAATATTCTCACAGTCCCCTTTATCCAACAAAAAAATAATCATGGAGGGCACCGATAATAATAATAATACCACCAATCGCCCCAATTTCCCACTACAGCTCCTCAACCTCGACCACAAGGCCGACCCGGAGCCGAGCTCGGCTTCGGCGGCGAAGAAGCCGCCGCCAAAGCGGAGCTCGACGAAGGACCGTCACACGAAGGTGGACGGGCGCGGGCGGCGCATCCGCATGCCTGCCCTGTGCGCCGCCCGCGTGTTCCAGCTGACCCGCGAGCTGGGCCACAAGTCGGACGGCGAGACCATCGAGTGGCTCCTCCAGCAGGCGGAGCCGGCGGTGATCGCGGCGACGGGCACGGGCACCATCCCCGCCAACTTCACCTCCCTCAACATCTCCCTCCGCAGCTCCGGGTCGTCCATGTCGGTCCCCTCCCAGCTCCGCTCCTCCTACTTCAACCCCAACTTCTCCGTCGCCCACCGCCGCGGCTTCCCCGACCACCACCACGCCTCCACCCTCCTCAATTTCCAGTCGGGCAACAGCCTCAACTCCCTCCTCCAGGCCAAGCAGGAGGCCGCCACCGCCACCGCCACCTCCTCCCTCGACCTCTCCTCCGATCAGACGGAAGAGAGCATGGGCGGCCGGAAGAGGCGCCCGCCCGAGGCCGCCGACCTCTACTACCCGGCCGCCGCGAGCAACTTCTGGATGGTGGCCAACTCCAACAACCCGGTCGTCGGGGGAGACCCAGTCTGGACATTCCCATCGGTCAACAACACCAGCCCCGCGGCTCTCTACAGAGGCACCATGTCCAGCGGCTTGCATTTCATGAACTTCCCGGCGCCCATGGCATTGCTACCGGGCCAGCAACTGCCCGACGCACACCTAAACATGCTCTCCGCCCTCAACCCCTACCGCCCCGATTCCCAGGCCACTGGATCTCATGCTGACGACCGCCAAGATACAACCACCCATGATCACGATCACTCCTAGACCATCATATGTCTCAGGAGCTTCATCGATCCTCAGTGAGGTTTTGATTGCTATTGCTCTCTCCTAATTTTTTTTTAGTTTTTTTTGTTACTTTCAATTTATTGTTCCATTTTTTGGTGTGATTATTCTGGGCTTTTTTAGGGTTTGGGATGATGGAGAACAAAGACACCATTTTAACATCATGGGTATTTTGGATGTTCAATGCTTTTTTTTCTTCTTAATTATATGTTTTTTCTTCCTTCATTCTTAATTAATTACCGCTCAATATTGTTGTTTTGTGCTTTTCTGTAATTTGCATACATGCGCAAGTGAAAATGACAGACATTGTGTAAGTGTTATTACGTGGTAATTTGGTTTGAAGGAGATGCATCAGTGATGGTGAAATAATAAAAAATATTTACAGGAATATATATGTACAGAGACATGTCAGTAAATTTTATGAATAATTAAATGTGTGTGACAGATGGAAATAATATAGTTATATTATTATTATTATGGGGGAGGAGAGGAGGTGCATGATTGTAAAATGTGGCAACAGTATGAGTGTCAATGTTTTACTGTTTGTGCATCAATGATTAAAGATATTTTTAAAAAATAATAAAATGGATGGGCAATAGTGGAGTGGGGCCCAGAGGTTATGAGGTCCAGGTGTGGCTCAGGTGGTGAGGCCCAGCTGCTGGTTTTTGCCCAAACCAATGTAAATTGCCACTGACAAACAGGTGGATCATTCTTCTCTCTTTTTCTCCATAGATTGATTAATTAATTAATTTGGGATCGCTAATTGCTGGCTGAGATCGGTGGTGGGTGTTGGCGGGCCCACCAATCTGGACCGTTTATTTCTTGCGGGGTCGCCCACATTGAATGATTGGCTCTCGCTAGCTCGCAGTGAAAAAGAGGACACATAGGTTGAATCTGGAGTTTGTTTCTCGGCCAATCCCATCACCTTGTTTTTAAAGTTTCTAGTTGCCAAAAACTCTCTCTCAATTTTGGCAGTGGAATAAATAGTGTTCAAGTGTAAGGTTGCTGTTCCTGCACATATATAGATGTTGCTATAGGGTTTCTCGCAAGAACATGGCACACAATCATTCCTGCTGCCAAGTGAACATGTTGGGCTATTCATTGTTCCCAGTGCATTTTCTTCATAATCATCAATGCGCGATAGGATTTTAATCATTTTGCTTCTCAATATTAGGATCCATCATGTTTGTCTATATATATTCTCAAGACATGTCAAAGTAAAATATTCTAAAAACATGAGAAAGATTTAATCCAAGTATACGCATGGATTCATGTGTTACAATTAAATCTGGTGAAAAATATCATTTTTTTTACAGTTGTAGATTTATAATAACTTGGTGTGACCACTTTTAAGTAATAAATAAATGTTGACGTAAGCACCCCCAGAAGGTAGGTCAAAATGGTCGTGAAGCCTGTAAAGGAACATGGAATAGAATAGAAATGAGAGGCCCATATTACATGAATATATATACTGTCGATCAGACCCAATTGTCTAAACCATCCCAACCGGATACTTTTAATTGATTGGGTTGGGTTGGGCTGTTGCTCTCTATATTGGCCATCGACACTGGAAAAGATTTCTATCCATTGTGACCCACTATTGTTTGTTGTAAATCTTGCACAAATTAATTCATATGTATGTATGACATGTATACAGTTATTTGGGGTATTTACACGTAAGTACACCAAATTATATGTCATTCTCACGTCAGTACCCTTAATTATAAAATTTGACTTTGTAGTCACCCAAATTACATTTTATCTCAGTTAGCTCTGACAGAGTTAACTTTAACAGAATTTTAAGGTAAAAAGACCAAAATGCCCTCAATAATTTTGATTTGAACTTAGGCTGGTCTGACCGGTTCAAATCCGGTTTAACTTATTCAAATTAAAAACTGATTTATTTATTTAAAAATAATGAAAAGACTAAAATGCCCTTGAGAATTCTTTCACTTTTCAAATGATGCCATTTCTCTCTCATTCGTTCCTCTCCCCTCTCTTCTCTTTCTTCCTCTTGTCCTTGAGTATCCCTTCAAAAGAAAGTACTGGAAAAAAGGTTATTCATAATTGATGAATATCAATAGAGTAATTAAATATCAGTACACCCGCCGAAACCTCATTCCAGGATCAGTCATCCAAGTTTAAAACGTTAACACTTTAGTCCAAATTCAGTTAAATCTAACAGTTCTATTTTTGTAATGACCAAAATGCCCTCCCTACATTTTATAAGTTAAAATGACAAGTTTATCCTCATTTGCAAAACAGATTAAACCTAAAGTTCGGGGGCAGAATTGTACTAAAGTTCCAATTTTTGATCAATAAACATAAATGGTTCATTTCAAAAACCAAAAAGTTCTAATCTTTCTCTTCAATTTGCTCAGAAATTGTGTTTAGACGTGGGTTTACGGTAAATGGAAATGTGTTATAGAAATTTGACTTCAATATCTCGATACCCACTTATAAATCCATAGAAAATCAATATTATAATTGTGTTTTCCCTGCTTTGATTTCAATTTCTCACCTACCCAATTGTTATGTTGTCGAAAACAACATGGAAAATGTTATTATTACCAAGGTTATGAAGCTCGGAACTCGAGCAAAAACTCGACTCGCTGAAAATAGAGAAAAACTCAAAACTCGAGCAAAACTCGACGAACTCGGCAATACTCATTTTGCATTAATAAAATAATTTCATATCTATATATTAATATGTAATATTTATTATAAACAAAATTAATTATATATAAGCAACTCCAAAATTTATCGGATTAATTATACATAGATGTGAAAATTTTAAGTTAATCGTATATGCTTATCAAAAATTATGTTTTAGCATTTGATATTTATTCGATAAATTTTAATGCTGGAAGATCAAAAGGCTCTGGTTGATTCAATTTGTACCGAACCAAAAGGTTCTAACATTTAATATTTATTCACCGAACCAAAATGCTCCGGCTGATTGAACGTATTGTAAAATATAGCAACTAGCATTAATTGAATTTGAAATTATTGAGGAAGAGAGACTCTGATTTTTAAAAAAATGGACCGGAATTAGACCGGCCGGACCAGAATTGGACTGTTTTGGACCAAACTAAACCGGTCGGGATCAATTTAACCAAGTTCTGGCCGATTTTTGGCAAGCTCGACTCGGTTGAGCCCAAAATCCCGGATTCTGGCCTGAACTCTACGAGTTTTATAACACTGATTTTTTTAATTACATCATATCCTAAATCTACCCATAATCCCTTCCCCACCTAGTTCACAACGGGGTTCGAAACTCAGACCTCTCCACTAATACTGTGAGGCTCAAACCATTGCGGTGTCCCCACAAAGACTTTATAACACTGATTGTTACATTGTTTGTTTTACATTTATCAAATTTGTTGTATTGAATTCAAATTCTTGATACCCATTTTCCAATTTGCAGGAAACGGACTTAACTCGAAGATGAAGATCAGATGGTGAAATTGTTCACCAACTATGTGGATTTGAAGAAGAATGTGATGAAGAATCTTGAAGCAGTCCTAGACCCGGACACCCTTGTTATCGTCGAAATTGGAGGGTCTGAGCATGGGCCCTCTCGAGACGGAGAAGTCATACACGTCGCTGACGGCAAAATTCGAGCCCCGGCTCCAACGAGGGTCGAGAAATCGGCGTGATTGAAACTCGAACCTCTTAGGGAGGGTTCCGGGAAGGTTCCAGAGAGTAGATCTCGAGGTTGGTGAGGTTTGACGATCTAAGAGTCGCGGAGAGTCCGTGGGACCTCCTGGAGAAAATGACAGATCTCGAGACGTTGGCCGTCGAGCAATACGACGTCCGAGTCCACATGAACGGATACGATCGACCCTACCATGTCCAGGAACTGCTCGGAGATCAACAACCTTATTCACTTGTACTCGAACAGAAACTACATCAACATGCACCAGATTGCGAATGAGATAGATAAATGTTGAAGAGGGGCAAAATTGTAACTTCACGTGTTATTTTCAATTTTTCTAATTTTTTTATTTTATTTATTTGAAAAGACTAATATGTTCTTCAACATAAGTTCGACTTGTTATTCAATAAATGGTAAAATGGTCATTTCATGTTTATCAAATAATTGTATCATTTAAAAGTTATATATTGAGATAAATTTGAAGTTTTTACCTACTATTTTTGTTAAATTTAATGAAAATTACCTTAAGTGTGATAAAAAAAGTCGGGTATTTGTAAAAAAAAAAACTAGGTTGAGATAGTGAACTTATATCGTACATATATTTATTTATAATTATTCCTTAAATGTATTATCTCTACTTTTCTCCATATTAAATTTATAAAAAAGAAATAGCATGTATGCGTGCGTGTGTATAATTTAAAATTTTGCTTGAATTTCAAATTATAAAGAAAATTCTAGTTATACTCGACCTCTTTACCTTTCAAAAATTAAGATACCCACTTAAGTTAGGTGAATTTCAAATAAAAAAGTAATAAAATATGAATGAATAGAAAAATAAGGAATGGATGATGAGTCAGCAGGCGTGTGGTCCGCAGAGAAGCATACTTGGGGTTTTAGGGTATTTGGATTGCCTTCCTCTTTGATTGATCTTGTGTTCTGGGTTTGTTGTATTTTTGTGGATGTTCTAGTGGGTTGATGAGGAATGGGGGAAATTTCACGTTTCATGAGTTTGTTTGAATCCATGATGATAATATTTGAATCATCTGAAATATAAGGTTATATTGCAGTTATTAACAACTAGGTTGAAACTTGTCTTATTTGAAAATGTGATCCATTTTCCAGTTTATTTTTCTACTCTCTGTATTGTTATGGGGAAACACAAACAAACTTGTTCCGTATGGATTTAGTTGCCCCATTTGATTAGCACCATAAATTTTAGTCCTGTTTCTGTTGCAATAGAGTTGGAACAATTTCTTCTATACTTGTTTAATAGAGTCTGAACAGTTAATTGTTTGGTTAATCAGGGAATAATTGAGTAGTATTTGATCCACTGAGGTTAGGGAGCATGGGTTCAGAGATTCCTGCTCCTTCAGTTAACCAGGCCAATGCTATGGTGGATGCATCTCCAGGCAGGTTGGTACTCAATTACTTGGGATTGCTTCTTGTATATTTATTCTTGTCTATCAAGTCTTTAAACATATATATATATAAACATCATCCTCAAAGGTTAGAGTTCTCTGGTTTTAATGCAATTTCTTCTACTATATTGTACAGCTTAGTGTAGCCTGTAGCTTTCAAGTCCTATAGATTTTAGGAGGCTGATGTTTCTGTATCATTCATTACACAAGCTGCCAGAACATCATATTGTACTACCAGCTACTCCTTGGGTTCATGTAAAAATATTTTATGCATTCTCTGTTCTTATCCTACCATAATAGGACTCTGGGACTCCTTTTTAATGGTCAATAAGGTAAATTTGATTAAATATTTGTTTGTTCAAGATTGTGAAAGATAATGGCAATAACCAAATTTTAGATGAAGCCTTCATATGTTACTTTTAACTGGTAGGATAACCCTGATAATGTTGAACTTTGTAACAACAGGCGATCAATTTTTCAAATAAGTATAATGTTCTTTTGATATTTTCTTATGATGATCGTTTTGGTTTGGTAGTTGAATAAATTAGTCTGTTGCCTTTTTCACTTGAAGGTTATAATGATTTTTGAAACTTCAGTTGGAGGTATCTTAAGGTCTGTTGGATGTAAAAGTCTTCAGATTGGTAAAATTGCCCCTCATTTTGACAAGCATGAAAATGATTGTCCATTCCATTCAGGATTGACCAAAACTATTGGTTTTAACTTTTTTAACAGCATTGGTCTACAGTAGTGTTTCTCCTGAATGTATTTTAAATGATTATTATAAAGAAACATGTGGTATACGATATTTCTGGCTTGTTCTACCCATTTCCGGATGTTTAAAGCATATGGATTTTGTGTCATCCACCGAGGTAGTTTCTTTTTTTTATGTAATTCAGAATGCTCTTTTCGACTATGATTTCATTAATTTGTTCAGCCTAATTAGATAAACCTGGATACATTGTTGTGCAGTAGAGAAATTGGAAAATTATGGGGTTCATAAACTAAACCAAATGGATTTTGATTAGCTTGTGTAGATAAATCCTGGTATATATGATTGATAGGGTTGTTTTGAACTTCTTATGAAAAGATCTTGTCTGAGCAAGAAGAACCTGGGAAAAGTTCCTAAGAGAATTCACAAGGCCGAGAGGGAGAAAATGAAGCGTGAACATTTGAATGTCCTCTTTCTTGAGCTTGCTGATGCTCTTGGTAAGATGTTTGTCACATCGATTTAGTTTGACGTTGATTGGCTACAAATTTGCTTGAGATGATGATTATTGTATCTTGAACCAAAAAGCTTCTTGTGCAGAATTAAGTCAACCTAACAATGGAAAGGCCTCTATTCTGAGTGAAGCTACACGGCTATTAAGGGACTGGCTGAATCAGATTGATGGCCTCAAAGAGGAGAATAAGACTTTGTTATCTGAATCTCATTATGTAAGTCTTTCATTCTAGTCTTTATGCTGTTAATTTGTCGATGGATGACATCTTCATCTGAGTTGATATTTTGAGCAAAAAAAACATGGTTCTCTTCTGCTCACATTTTCCATAGAATTTATTTGAAAATCATGACTTGATTGGCCTGCTATATCCTTATATGGTTGCTTACTTGGCAACCTGATGTAAGAAATCGGTTCAGAGTATTGCTCTTGTTTATATATATAGTGACTTGAAATTTCTTAAAAATTTGAGCAGGTGACTTTGGAGAAGAATGAACTGAGAGAGGAGAATTCCACTCTTGAAACTCAGATTTCAAAACTGCAAAACGAGCTAGAAGAAAGAATGGCAAGCTCTAATCCTGATCTTAATGTAGCTGCAGCAGAATTTGAGCAAAGTGAATTGCCACCTCATTTTACTGCAGAAACCACAGTGCAGCAAACACCTGCCGTCTTCATTGTCCCTCTGCGTCCCGAGCTCCAAGGATTTCCCATGCCGGGCCCTAGAGTAAATGTATGCAAACCGCATGCCAGGTACCCTACACCAGCAGATTCATGGCCATCACAGCTTCTCGGAGGGAATGCTTTTCAGCCTGATGACAACAGGATCAGGTAGCTGGCGACGTGTCCAACAATGTATAAATTTTGTCATGTTCAGTATGTTTAGGTACCTGCAACACTGCAGTTCCCATAGGTTTGGGGAATGTGTGTTGCTGGTGGATAATGCTAATTTCTAGTAGTAATTATCTTGTATGAACAGTTTACTTTCAGAGAAATGTTCATTAGGTTAAGATTCCCTGCAAACTTCCTTTGTCTTACAAATTAGGAACCAAGGCAGGCCCTACATGCACTACAAATGATTTCAAAACTTTCAAAGAGACTTGAAAGTAAACATTGGAGATAGTGATGCACAAATTACTACTGACCAATTCCTAACCAAACAAGGTTGAGCGTGTTTTCCACCTCCTTAACTACCATTTTGTCTTGCAGGACTTAACATAGTTAATATATATATAGGGTTCAATGATTTTCTATAGAAAATTATTCGTCCTCCTCGTTACACCCGACCCCTCGTTACACTATTCCCTCATTGGTTTCCTATAAAAAAAATACTCGTCCTCCTCGTTACACCATTCCCCCTTCAGGGTTCAGTGATTTCTTATAGAAAAATAATCGTCTCCCTCATTACACCTGGGGATTCCTCATTACACAATTCCCCCGATGTTATGAAAATACATGTCATAATAATAGAAATACCGACTGACTATTTTATGGAAATACATTATTTAATAAAGGAAATACGTGCGAGCAGCTGATTCCTACAGTTCGCACAGCTCTCATGTGTGTCCCTATATATATATAGGGTCACTCAAAACTCAAAAACCCAAGAAATTTCTTATTCTGCAGAAGACCCAAAACCCCTTACAAGTTTAGCCCACCAAACACAATAGAAAACCCCCCACAATCAAATCTCCACTTTAAGTTTGGTTTTATGGCAATCCATGAGAGCCATGTTTTTAGGGCTTTTACCATTTTTTTCCCTTATTGAATCGATCCTCTTCTTAATTCATTGATGATTGTGTTTGTGTATTTGTATTTTGATACGGTCCTGCGTTTGGATCAGATTATGAGTTGAATTAGATAGATTAACGAGAGAGCTATAATCTGGATATGACATTCATTTGACAGTGCACTTATTTCCAAATAATCTTTTGTTTGCATCTTAATTCATTGATATCTTATTGGTCACTCTTCTGGTATTTATAGCATGATGAAGTAGTCCAAAAAACCAACAAACCAACCCAAGTGATTAGGATAACATCTTATAACAACTAGTTTTTTAAACTCAAATCTAGGAATTAATAAACGCAACTCTATCTTGATAACTATGAGTTTTAAAACCTCAATTATCTAATTTTGTTGGGATCCTAACATATTTGAATTTGGATGTCTCGAGAAAATTTGATCAATGCTTAATAAGAAAGTATGGGTTTCGCACAAACCCACAAAAATTGAAGCCTCCAAATTTTCAAATAATGTCACAAATCTTGAAATTGTTAATGAAGGCAAAGCTTTGACGAGATGGACTTGTCGAATTTCAGATTTCGAGTTAAAGACGACACGCTCGCCTGACATCATTGATAAATTGGGTGAGTAGCGAATGGACCCCACAAGGTTCATTTTCAGGGTCAGTGATCGCTCTGTAACAAGGACCTAGAGGACCCGACGAATCTGGCACGATTGGGGATCTTCCGCCGAATGGACTTGTTGGATGAGTCCGAGAAGGAGTACAACGCCGACAGTGGCGCCGGAGATTAGGAGGGACACAATGAGGAGATGATGGGGACAACACCAAGTCAGTGTCATCGACATAGAGCGATCAACGACAAAGTCATGAGTGATACCACCGGAGTGTGTGAGGAAATAGAAGAGAGAAATTGCAACAAAGGAGTAAGAAAAAAAAGAAAACAAATGTAAATGATTGAGTCATGGGCAGCTTAGTCTTTTTACATAAAAGTTAACACTGTTAAGCTCCATGAGATGAAATAGTAGTTGGGGGAGTGAAAAATGTTTTAAAATCACGGATAATAATTTATAAAAAGAATATAGTTGGCGATAGTGATATGTAACTACCCCGAAATGAAATTAACACATTTTATAGCAATAATGTGTTGTCGTTTGCATTGATTCTTTCACATTCACTATTTTATTAACATCTCTTTTATTGATCTTGAAAGGTTTTTGGTTCATGTCTCGAGATTATTAAATAATGAGCAGCAATTAGCAATGGAAAAGAACAACAAAAGAAAAATCAGCTCATGTGTTGAGCAAAAATTGTTTTCTCGTTTTGTGCCTTTTTATTTTTTGTGTTCGGTGATTCTTTCGACACAATTTAGAGTTCATAAACGCTATCGTTGTATCATGAGAGACTATGGTCATACGGGATTATATAGTCTTAAGAAGATCGGTCTCAAGCCTCAATAGAAATCAACCAAAGGTTGAAAAGCTATTCAGCAAGACTCAACACTGTCAAAGAATCTGTTTCAGTCCAAACGAAGACCTTTCGGTCAGAATCAAGTCTCGACCAAAACTACAAAAATGAAGAATCTAACACCACCAAGATTTGAATATTCGGTCATATGTAGATATTGTTATACAATCCGAGCAATAGTAATACATATTGTAACATTTTGTAAATTTGCTCTAAACAATGTTTCCTTTTGTAATTTTGTTTATCGTTCATGCACTAACCTATATATCTAATAATCATAAGACTATATATTTATTGTGTAGCAATCCATAGACGACACACATCTTAACTCGACAGGAGTTAAGTCAAAACTTTTCTAATAATTTTAGTTTTTTTCTTGTTTAGTTTAATCGATTCTGTTTCTATGAAACACGTGAGAATGATTAGTGCTGAGTTTTGATTATGTTGTAAAAAAAAGTAATAAAGAAAAAAAATTACGGTTAATCGATTCCTTTTTTTGTAGAACGCGTAACAACGATTAACATGACTTTGATTTTTTTTGAAAATAAATATTTTGTGTTAACTCAATTTGATTCGATTTTTTGTTAAGAACATATACGAACATATTAAATAGTTTCAATTTTAATTGAAACACGGGTAATGAATGAACTAGTTTATTTAATTTCAGAAAACGTTAAATTGAGTTAGATTAGTTAAAGTAAATGAAATAATTTGGTTCTATGTGAAAGAATTAAATTATCTCAACCTAATTACGTGTGTGTACATTATGGGTGATATCATCGTGAAAAACGTGTTACTTGAGTGAAATTACTCCAAATTTCACATGACGAGAGGGTGTTCTCAAGGTGTTGTTCACGAATCTAAATCCGACCTGACTTGACCATACCAGAACCGATCCGACCAAGTCGGTTAAGGAAAAAAATACCCAAAACCAACCTTTGTGTACTGTAACTTGAGCGAGTTCATCTGCTAATTATTCAAGTAGGATGTTTAATACATGAAACTTGAGTTTGGAAAAATGAAACATGTACTATGGAAAAATGAAACATATATTTGTATGAAATGAAATGTGTAATTATATAAATGAAAACGATGTTCATAAACATGGAACTTACGTAAAAAAATCATACAATCATGAAAATAAACTCGTAAAAATGAAATCGTGTAAGTTTATACAATAAAATCATGTAGATGTAGAATGAAACCATGTAATTAAATGAATGAAATGACGTTATTAAGTAAATGAAATCCAGTAATTAACAAAGAGAAATATCAACACTTGTTTGACTGATTGGTTAAGCACTTAAACCTGGGTCCAAGAGACTAAAGTTTGAGTCACGCTGTCGGTATCCACATATCCCACATTTATTCTCTTCCAAATTCTGCTGGACCTCTCTACCAACTTCGGTTGGGCCTTTCTCTCGGCGCGAGTCAAGTGACAATATTGGGCATACTTCTACATAAGAGTGTGTCTTATGAACTCGAAAAAATTACTAGTTTGATGCTAAAAAAATTCACAAAGAGAAATAATTAAGATATTTAGTGGTACAAAAATACGAATGTACCATTAAATTTGTGTTGAGTGAAAAAATAAATACACAATTTTAGGTCAATTACACTAAAGCTGGGTGTCGTTGGTCCACTGGGTGCTCTCTTTGGCCAATGGCTAGGGTTCGAGTCAATGTTGTAAATGGCGGCCGCCACAGCGTTGAAAACCACACGGGCGCCACGCCGTGGCGCCGTGATCATTTGACCGTTTTGAGCCGGTTTTGTACTGATTTGCGTTGATTTTAGACCAATTTGAGTCAATTCGGTCCAAACTAAATAATTTGTTTATAAAAAAAAAAGTTGAAAATATTATAACTTGTAATATAGTATGTATTTTTATTACATACGTAAATTAATTTACATAAAAAAGTAAAAATATATAAATATCGCCGCCATGGTCCCAAAGGCCTTCGGGCTTGTGTATGGGTAGGTGTGGGATTTGCAAAAACAAAAAAATAAAAAAGAGTAATTGAAAAAGTGAAACAAGAATGAGGGCATATATGTGATATGAGCAGAACTTGAAGCGACAAAAGAGCATTCCAATCGAACAGATTCGGTTTCTGACGTGGCGGAAAACAAAACAGTTAGATTTGAAAGAGGGAAAAGGAAGAAAGAAAACAGAGATGGGGCTAAACACATATGCAGAGAACGAGGCGCATGTCAAAGCTTTCTCTCACATTTTCTCGCCTCCCAAACACAACAATTTGCCTTTGCCTTTCACTAATTTCGTCGATTCGCACTTGTGCTTTCACTGCTTTCTCCTCGTCATTTCTGGATCATATCACTTCGATTCCTCCTGCTTTTCGCCGATATCTTGTCGCAAATCCCAATGCTGGTAAATATTCGTCTCAGTTTCTAAATCTTTCAGTTATGTGTTCACGTTCCCTGCCTGCTTCTGTTTGGTTACCGAGAAAACTGAAGAATAGGAAAATAAATTTGATGTTTTTATTTTGCTGCCTATTTTGAAATTCGCAGGAACGACCTATTTACATTAAATTATTTGATTTCTATAAAATGAACTCATGGAAGTTTTGATCTCCTTTTTGCAATATATTTTTTATTTCCTTAATGGCTGCAAAATGAGCTTGGAAGAAAGCTGCAGAGATCTAACAAGTTTGAGCAATATTTTGGCAAAACCCTACCTTTAGGATTGCTCTGAAGACATTCAAGAGCTGGTTTGTTTCTTAATGTACTAGTAAAAGTTCTTAACTGCGGGGATCCTTTTTTTTATCCAAATTTTGTAGTCTGCCATTTTATGTGATTGATGATGATGTTTTGCTGTAAAATGCTGATATTACTTGTAGGTTTCTGTCAGGGGGACTTGAAGACATGCAATTTAGGGTTTCGTGCAGCAATGGGTAAAAGGAATAGATGGAACTGATGCTTTGCATTTTAGTGGTGGAAGTGTGGCAAGCTTTTAAATGGGGCGAAGATGGAGGAGGTTATGTTGTCATCCTTTAGAAGTTTGGTATGGTCTGAATGGATTCTTTTCTGTGCAAGGGTTAGCTTGATATTGCAATGTGAATGGCTGATTTCAAGAGGAATAGTACTTCTGAAAGGGATACTGAGCAGGTAGTTTCTTTCATCCTCCAAAATATGCAACCGAAACAAGAATTAAATTACATAGGCTCCAGCGTAATCCATGGCTCAAGTCATTAGGTTTGGCAGAACTAATCCTTGACACCGTCAACTTGTTTTCAGAACTTGTCTCTGATTCAGAAATAGAAACGAAGAAGGAAGTTGTGGAATTGTGAATTATTTAATCGATGATATGTATCGTCAAAAACTACTTTGGGAAGCCAATACTTAATCTGAGACACCTTAGACCATTATATGGTTTTAAATTAACATATTGTCATACGTGCAGGCCCTTATTGCTCTTAAGAAAGGTGCGAATCTACTGAAATATGGACGCCTGGGAAGACCGAAGTTCTTCTATTTCCGGCTCTGTATTGTGAGTTGCCTTGCATTCTTGAGAAGCAAAATGAATTCATTCCATTGCCTACTAGCAAGTGGTTTCTTATGAAAATTTGCATTGCCTCCATAGTTCTCAATATATTGTGATTTGCAACATAGCTCCATTTTGATCTTCTTGATTTCTAATGTCAGTTCAGTCAACAACGGAACTTGCAGAATTTGGCTTGGTTCTGATCCAAGTTGGCTTGTATAAACAAGCAGATCTTGGGTATACCTTATTGGATCACTTGTAGTGACAGGCTATGAAGCACGGGATCACATTTTGTGTCCACACATATTCATGTCCTATGTTTTTTAAATGACAAATCACTTGTTCGAATTGGTGCTTACAAAATGTATCATCCTTTTTTCATCTCTAAAATCTTATTTATATTTAGGAGGTTGATTTTGATTGATCACAATTAAAGCTGCTGTATTAGTTTTTTGTTTGTAAAAATGTTCCACATCAAAAGAATGTGGATTTTGTGAACCTTATTAGCATCTTGTGGCCTCCACCTATGAGTTTGAGCCCTTAGACAGATTGGGCTTGAAAATGGTAATCATATCTTGTTCGAGCCTATGATATGTTTGTGTTTTGTCCCCATGCATATATTCTTGTTCCATGTCCTGTGTGTAAGGGGAAGTGTTGAAGTGTTTCACGGCAAAAGGATGTGAATTTAGTGACCATTGAATAAGCATCTTTGGACCTTACACTGTTTTTTTTTGAAAATTACACCAACCCTATCTACCCATAAAACCCTCCCCACCCTCCCATCAGAATTGAACCCTCAACCTCACCACAAACAGTGTGATGCTCAACCGCTGGGGTGTCCTCTTGTGGACTTTGGACATTATACTGTTGACCTAAAAGGCTAACAACAATTTACATTATCTTTTTGTCTCCTATAGTCTCTGTTTTAAGTGTCTTTTCAATTCTTCTGGCTCTTGTAGTCATCTGTCTTATGATTAATTATAATGCCTTAATTCAAAATTTGTTGATGCACTCTGCACTGATGTATACCTGCCGGCCAATATGTATAAGCCATCCTCTCCCTCCCTGAACCTGGACTACATTAATGATCTTTATGTACACATGGTGACCACTATATTAAGTCTATAATAATTTTCAGGATCAGAATATGCTGATATGGACCTCAGGAAATGAAGAAAAATATCTTAAGCTGAGCCAAGTTTCAAAGATTGTACCTGGACAGCGTACTGTAAGTTTTTTCCATCCTTAACTCATGAAACCGAAAAAATTATTTGATATAGTATTGTTTTTATTTTGTTAAAACGAAAATGTTACTGATTCACATATATCTTAAACTACTGATCAAAATAAAAAATTCAGCTCTGTGTTTTTTAGTTCAGTTCTGAGCACGAACTAATTTACTTTACTTCCATAACTTAGCCCAGCAATTCAGCTCTCCGAAGTTATTTATTTTACTTCCATTATTCCATACATGCACACACGTGTTCATAGTACATATAATGTTTCTTTGATTCAGTCTCTCAAGTAGAATACATATATTTTTATAAGTTAATTTGTGATTCTGAGAAGAATTTTCTCAAACAGTCTGGTATGCTAGAAGGCTAGTCCCACATCGTACAAGACATAGTTATGCTTCATGTAGCTGTTGGGCTTCATTGTCTAATTGTTGAGCTTTCAGGTTTAGAGTAGACCTGTATAGGTTGGGTCAGTAATCCAAATTGGGACCATTGACCACCTTCCCAAATAAAGAATCTACAGCCTACTATGATAAGCAAAGTTAAAACTTTATCTAGTCGTTCTTCATATGATTGTTGAAAGAGACCACCTAGTGATCACAATTAGAATTATTTAATTGGCTACATAGTTTAAGCCTTAGACTAGGTGTATTTATTTCATTTAGAGTCAACTATTATAATTCCCTATTCTTTTATCAAACGATTGTGACACTGCTGGGAAAAAATGACTGCAACACTATGATTTCTTCTGACTTTACAGCCTTTATCAGTCTTCTCCATCTTTTACTGTTTATTGTCCTCTTTTATATGGGAATTAAACCTTGTTATCCTATAGTACATTAAAATTAGTTTGTTATCATACCTGAGTTTGTTACAAGCACACAAATGGAACTTCAAAAACTAATAAATTCTTCTTAATGTTTGCAAAAAGTCAAATTTGACAACACAACAAAATAAAAATAATCACAAGGACAGAAAAAGGAATGTAGGGAGTGTTCTAAATAAGCAAATTATTATTTGAAATGCAGTTTTTCTCTTGTAAGTCAATAAAGTTTAAGTAAGAAAAACTTAAAAAGAATTTGTAGTGCAATGCAGAGCATATGTACTAGTACTACTGTAATCTTAAATATGCAGCTGTTGTCCTCTGCTAAAACCCAATATTTCTCTTAGTGAATCAATCTTTTACATAATCGCATAATCACTGCTTCTATGCATGGTTTTACAGGCAATATTTCAACGCTACCCAAGGCCTGAGAAGGAATGCCAGTCATTTTCTCTTATATACGGCAACAGGTCCTTGGATTTGGTTAGTTTTTGTGCTCTTGCTTTTAGGTCGCGTATACCTTATGATGAATGATTCTGAAGATATTTGTCTCAGAAATTTTATTGTCTTTCAAATGAATATTTATTTTATGTCAAGATAATGCCTATTGCACCTTCTGGAATTCTTTCTATGCACATCACTGAAAATTGAACTGTCCAAAGATTTCAGTTAATTCCATAAGAAGTTAGTATTTACAAGTTCAATTTAACCTTTATATGGCCCATGCATTGAAGCAAGTATCACTAGTAAGCTGTGGCTTAGAGAGGAAGTGCAATATAGATCTTTGCTTTTTTGGGTGTTTGATACGGTCCCGGGTTTAGGATCAAGTTATGGCTGATATAGATAGATAGTGAGCTCGATTAACAAGAGAGCTCTAACCTCGATTTGGCATTCATTCGAGAGAACACCGATCTCCAAGTAGCCTTTTGTTTTTCTTTAATTCAATGATATTTTATTGCTCTCAACTTCAGGTATTTATAACCGCCTGAAGGAATAAAAACTAATCCTACAAACCTGATAACTACTAATTCAAATTCAAAACTTTAAATCTAATAAAATAAATAATTATAATAATAATAATTATCTACTAACCCATCCCATTTTTATCTGTATTGCTTTTGAATTGATATTGTTGGGATCCTAACACAATGAAACAAATCACAAGCTCTAACTTAACTTCAGTTCAATGCACTCTTAAGTCTTACCTCACACTAACTTATTTTTCCCTTCGAAGAATCCTAACAAACTTATTTCTTAAGAATTCATTATTTAAGGGAAAAAAACTATGTTTTGCAAGTTATTTGGTGATCGTGACCTATGTGCATTATTATGTTTTTGATCATCTGAAAATAATGATTAGGTTCATGAGAAGAGAAGAGGGGTCAGATGGACATATGACCTGGGCAGGAAGAAGAATTTTGAGCAGGTCTTGTTACAAAATATCCTATCTTGAATCTTCTTCATTACACTTGCTCTAGTATGGATGTGACTTTTAGGGACAGTAAATCCATTTAATGTTACTGATTACTGAAGACTTATATCAAACCCTCATACTATAATTGGGTGTTTATCTTCTGCAAGTTTGTAAATAATATTGATAACTTCCTCGGGGACTTAAATCTTGATTTGTTCATTTATAGATTTTTTCTCCTGACAAAACAGGTCAAAACTACATATTCCATATGCACTCACTATTTATGTTCTTGCTTGAAGGTGTTTGGGACAAAGAAGGGGCTTTGGCTCTTCCCAATGTATTCAAAAGAGGACTTGGACAACATTCCTGCACTTAAGGGCATAGAGTTCCCGACGTATTCAGATGTTGATAGTTAACACCTGATCTGCTTATGGCAAGGATTCTTCTGTTCTTTGGGAGTACAATCACTGGCCTTTGGGACTACAGTCTTTTTATCATATCACGATGCAATGGGAGTTCTTAAAGGTGTGTTGCGCCTGATTTATTTTTTGTGTATAGCCAACGTATGAAATTCTGGATCCTAACTGAACCCATTTTCTTAGCGGATAAGAGAATTGCATTAGCTCATTACTTTTTCCATTTTCTTTGTACAACCATAGGATTTTGGTATCCGATTTCTATTACTCTTAATACCAATAGTCTCTCAGTGGCACTGTTAGGTTTTCAGTTGATTATTTTGTCATTATATTCTTAGTTAAATCTTGGATATAAACCCTTGTTATGTAGGGGAAATTACTGTTAGGTGTTAATTTGACTCTTTAAATTTTCGAAGCACAAAGTTCTTATTGAGGGGCGTAAACGGCTCTACATCAACTCCAATTCCGACCCAAAAACTCCATCTCCATTTATGCTTTGAATTTAAATAATGTATTTACAAAGGCTTGAACCCGTAATTTGGAGATAATAGTTTGGGCAATTAATAAATGAACTGATGAAAATTGTTTTATATTTAAAATTTCATAGATGTTGTAATATGGCCTCCACCATTACGTGTCCTAGAACGACTCCAACAATAGAAGCTGTATAGGAGTATGTTAATATATTGATGAGCCTATATATATCTAGCTACTCTTGTATGATACACATCAATAATAATACTTAGATATATGATTCTCTACTTTAATTTCTCTTATTATTTACAACAATAGTTAGTTTATTTCATATTTAAATTATGAATGAGATATTATTTTGGTGGATTAAGTAATTGTATAGAGTATTTTTATGGGTAAAAAGTATATATTTTAAAAAAAAAAAGTTATTATTTTTTTTTATAATTTTTTTTTATTTTTTTTTATAAAAAAATGTTATAATTTACTTTAATAATTTATTAATATTTATAATTATAAAAATGAATAAAATAAAATACTTGAAATAATTTTATTATTTAAATATTGAAAATTGTATTGATGTGAATATTGGTAACATTTTTGGAGAAATGGGTTGGAGTTGGATGGAGAAATGGGTGATAATTTTTGTGATTTAGGGACTTTGGGTTAGAGTTGCTCTCAGACCATTAAGTTGTGATGATTTTTGTATACAATGCACATAAAACCTAGGAGAAAAAATATTTAGGAATACCCAAAATTTTGACTTTCTAATATAAGTATACTTTTAATTTCATCGCTCATTCACTAAAATTTCCATTTTCTATGTTTATTCATGAAAGGGGCCCTTCAGAAGAGGAAAATGATAA